>QFET01011732.1:0-18877 GCA_003316355.1 Tuber calosporum | reverse complement strand
GCAATTAGGTGGTCGGGGAGGGGTCCAGGGGTGCTGGCGCGGGAGGAGTGGGCTGAGTACGGGGCTGTGCGGTGCTGGGTGCGCGAGGCTGACCGGGAGGGGCCAGGGGAAGCTGTGGCCATCAATGTTACACAGGAAGTGGGGCTGTGTCGCTAAAGAGTGAAGCCTAAGCGAGGGGCAAGATTTGGTGTGTCGTGGCTGTTGCCACACAAAAGGGCGAAGTTTTGTTCGGCTAAAAGGGGCAAGAGTTTTAAGCGGGAGGAAAATAGAGGGCGCGGAGCGTGTCCCTTAACTATGGGGAACTGCTAACTATTTATACAATACTCACGGTACTTATGTTGGCCATATATATGAAGTCTCCTTAGATATCAGGACCAGGGTCATGGTAAGTGGAAACCCAGTTTGACCCTGAAAATGTATGCCCCGCTCTGTCAAATGATCCCACGAACTATTTAGTATTCTGTGGGTGTCTTGCACTCCCCCAGTAAATAGCCTTCGATTCATTTGCCAAATGAACTAAACTCTAGTAGATGTAACCCAGTTGCAAACATCTTACGGAATACGAGTTGATCAATCTGGATGGACGTCTCTCCTGCATATATGCACTCATGTGCATATGCATGCGGATTATCAAGGGTGCTCGTACTAATTAGAGTCTAGATCTTTCAACAAGGCTGAGCAGCTCAGCTATAGACACTACTTCTTGCCAGCATGTGTTGTAGTCATATAGTAACCTGCCGGTTCAATATACTATCACATCAACTAGTTTGTACCATTTTCCATATGTGTAACATCAGCTCCCCCTTTCCAGGCTTTGTCCCGAAGCAATATAACCTTTTAGTACTCCTTCCGGTAGGTTTAAATAACCTTCTGCTATAACTTGGCCACAGCAGGGTAAACCTTTCTGGACATACTACCTTGCCCAACCTTGGCATATCCGGATTTTCCTTATGAAAATCTTCTACCTATTCTTGAGCATGCTGTAAGTGCTCCAGTAGTTCCCAGGTGTTCTCATCTTCTGAACATCCCTTCCACTACACAAAGTATCGAAGTTCTTGGATGGTTCTTGACGGTCCTTTGAATCTTCGTTCATAAGAGATTATTTCACTCTTAATGATTTTTTCCACCTATCATGATAGGTCACCTCAACATCTTCTGGTGTCATGGGTGGTTGTTCTGAGCCTGGTCGAACAGAAGTTGTGTATGGCTCAAGTAGTAATACATGGAATACCAGATGATTTTTCCAGCGTTCAGATAATTCCAACTTGTAGGCAAGGTTTCCTCGTTGCTCCAGGAATTTGAATGGACCGTATATTTTAAGTGCTTACATCTTGGACGGTCGCTTAGTAATGATATTCTTTGCATTCACCGTAACCCAATCACCAGTTTTGAAGTCTGGTTGGCTGTGAGCCTTTCGGTCATAGTATTTGTTCATTCCTTCCCGTGTCTTTTCTTGTGATTCCTTTGCCTTTTCATATATCGTTTTCATCCAGTGAGCATACATAGTAGCTCCAGGATTCTGGGCTTCTCGCTGCTTTATCCATTCTGTTTGAGGGTGGTAAGCATAATGTGCAAAGAATGGTGTTATTCCTAGAGCGCTGGTTACCGAGTTGTTGTATGCATACTGGGCTAATGGTAAAAGGTGATACCAATCACCCTGATAATAGTTGACAAATATCTGCACGTATCCTCCCAGCACTTGGTTGACCCTTTTTGTTAGTGCATCAGTCTGAGGGTGGTATGCGGTAGACATTTTTCTCTTTATGCCTAACATCTTGCACAGAGATTCCCAGAATTCTCCTGCAAACTTTGCGTCCATGTCAGAGATGATTTCAGTTTGTAGACCATGAAGTTTCCAAACCTCTTTGATAAATGCCTGAGCGACATCCTTTGCAGTCGCATTTTCCCCCAGACTAATAAAATGTGCCATTTTAGTGAATCGATCAACTACAACCATAATTTGGCGGTAACCTGCAGATTTGGGTAGTTGCGTAATAAAATCTATCGAGGTAGATGCACAAGCTGCAAAAGGTACTTGCAGTGGTTGCAGTAGGCTAAAGCCGATGTGCCTTGGTGCCTTGGCCTTTTGGCATTCTGTACATGATCGTACATAGTCGTTTATCCAGTTGGTAATTGCTTTCCAGTAAAAATTCCTAGTGATAATCTCTAGAGTTTTTTCTAGACCGAAATGTCCTGCAACATTTGAGTCAGGACAATCTTTTGCAATAGCGGTTTACAAAGTTTCGTTCTGGGGAATATATAGGCGTTCTTTATTGAATAGCATTCCATCCGTCATAGTCCATTCTTTTGGCACTGGCTTGCCATCATCTCCTAATTGTTGTAACTCCTGCTTCATCTGAGTCCACTCTGGATCATCCTTTGCTTTCTCTTTTACCCTTGCCATGTAGTTCATATCAAATTTCTTGACATCGCACTTAGCAATTATTACATTGGACATTAAGATTTGTCCTTTAGTGCATATTGGGTGAACGGCAATATCGGTTGTGTGCAGGAACTCGTTTTTGGCATTAGAATGTAGGAAACATAATTGCGGCTGAGTTTCCTCTAAGTGGAAACTCGATATCGCAAATCCTTGAGCTGCTCGTTCCGTATCTTCTAACTCCCTGACTTCATAAAGCTCTCTCACATCAATTCATTCCACAATCATTTGCGCTATGTGGTCTCCGGTCCGTACCTGAAAAGCCTTGCCAATAGTGTTTACTAGGAGGATTTTTACCTCCCCCCTATAGTTTGCATACACTACTCCGGCACCAATAGAAATACTATGCTTGACAGCCAATCCTTTCCGTGGTACAATACGGCATATGTTCCAATAGGTAGTCCGATAGCTAATCCAGTCCCTATGAGCACTTGCCCTTTAGAAGGAACTTTGGTATCCTCAGTACTGTATAGGTCGTGTCCGGCCGCTAACTTGGAACCTCGAGTAGGAATTCTTGCTTCCTGTAGTAACCTTTTAACCCAAACCGAACAGGTGCTTTGCTCTTTTGGAAATCCTGGTTGGAGTTGTTCCCAATTTTCCATTCCCCATGCGACTGAAACCACGAAGTTTCGGTTATTCTGGCAGGTTCCAAAGTGATGAGACTGAAGTATAGCCTGCTTGGGATGCTCAGCTCCCTCCTTAGGGCGGTACTCAGGCCACCTGCTTAATGCATCAGGTTTACCTTCTATAGTCCCTGGTCTGTAAATGATTTTAAAGTTAAAATCAGTTAACTTTTGGGCCCATCGGATTTGTCTTGCCGACCAGGCCTTTATTGTAAGAAAGTATTGTAGATTTTGATGTTCAGTATAGATGGTGAAAGGTTCATCAGTTCCTGCCGGGTAGTGTCGCCATTCTTCCAAAGCATCTATTATTCACAATAATTCCTTATCATGGATATCATAGTTGCGTTCCGCCGGGGTAAGCTTCCTGGAATGGAATGCAACCGGGTGCAACTCCTTATCCATATATTGTGATAGAACACATCCGAGAGCATAATCGCTTGCATCAGTCCCCACAACCATTTCTCTATCAGGATGAAAGTGACAATGTATGGGAGCTGTGATAAACCGTCGTTTGAGTTTATCAAAAGCAATTTGCTGTATTTCTCCCCTAACAAAATCCTTTGGATTTTCCTTCAATAAATCGGTAATTGGTGCACATATTGCGGAGAAATTCTTTTTGAATTGTCATTAAAAATTGGCAAATTCCAGAAAGATTTGAATCACTTTTACCGAGGAAGGTGGTTGACAGGCCTTAATTGATTCAACCTTGCGCTCGCTCATAGTGACTCCCTCAACAGCCTCTATATACCTGAGAAACTCCTCAGGATTGACATGGAATGTACTTTTTTCGTTGGATATGGCCATATTATACTCTCGTAGTCATTCAAGCACCTTCTTTACTACTATGACATGATCCTTTTCTGTTTTTGAGTAGATGAGTATATCATCGATATATACTACCACCCTGTCATCAAGGAAGTCTTTCAGGATCATAGTCATAATTGACTGAAATGTTGCAGATGAATTGACAAGTCCGAAAGGCATAACCTTTTATTCATATACACCATATCTGGTTCGAAAAGCTGTTTTCCATTCATCACCCTTTCATATGCAGATTAGATGGTATCTATCTTAGAGGTCCAGCTTGCTGAATATGGTTGCTCCTTGAACACGGTCCCGCACTTCGTTCATCAGATGGAGAGGGTACTTATTATGGATGGTAACTTTGTTCAACCCTGGGTAGTCTACTACCATTCTGATAGTCCATCCGGTTTGGGAACAAAAGGTATTGGTGCTCCGGCAGGAGACTTGCAGGCGGAGATCTTTCCTTGTTTTAACATATCATCCAAATATGTTCTTAATGCTATTAGCTGTTTCTCCGATAGAGGAATAATTGGTCCCCTAGGTGGTTGTGAGTCCGGTTTGAGGTCAATAGCGTGATCAAAGGTTTGATGAGAGGGTAATTTTGCTACAGTTGACGGGCGAAAAGGTCATTGTAGCCGTGGTATTGTTTGTGAAGTGAATCGAGGACTAGTTCCTCCTTATCATCTATTCTCGCAATTGTTCCAATTACCACTACCTCTGGGTCCTCCAATACCTCCTCGTCCCATTAGATAGAAATGCCTTCATCTTCGGGTAAAAGATGGAGCTGTCATCCCGGAGCCTCAAAATTCCAGTTTCCTGCATCATGTTTTTCCTTTATTGGATGTTCCTCATTCCACCACCCAAATGGAATTATTATACCGTAATTTCCAGTAGGTGCGATTTCGCTCACGATTTTTGACAAATGTTTATTATTTCCAATTTCCAGGTAGAGAGGACATGTATAATCCTTTCCGGTAGAGAATTGGCCTCCTGTAAATCATAGAATAGGAATAGGATCCTGACGAAATTCATATGGAATATTTAATTCCTTTACCAATTTTTAGTGAATAACAAATATATTTGATCCTGAGTCGAATAGGACTTTTATGCGATAACGTTTTCCGTACGCATAGATATGTGCATCTCCTTCCAGGCATCGGTAGCGTTTCGGTTCTTCATGAGCCAGCTTTGGTCGCATATGTGACAGTGTTATATCTGTTAGTCCTCGTGTACAAGACATTATGTTTGTCTTCATTAGGTGTTCTTGACAACGCCAGCATTGTTTCAACCAGAGAGGTCTCCTCAGACGAACTAGAACACAATTATTAATTAATTAAGATTCTGAGCGGCCCACGACAAGCAGTCTTTACCCCCTGCCGCGGGGCTCCGAAGAAAATTAAAAAATCCTATTTTCATAGAAAACATGCGTGCATAATTATACACGGCTTCTTATGCATCGTGAATATGCATGGCTGTTTGTAATATGCCCCGGGGTTTTTGAATAACTCAGCTATGGTTTTTGAGTGTAATTTCCTGAAAGGGTAGTTTGTTTTCGCAAATAAAATTGTTTTTCTAAAGTATGTCAAATTCCGAAAAGGTCAACGATTTCCAAATTTAGAATAGCTCATCCCATCATGGAAATGATATCCTTTGATACCTCAGCATTTTCGCAAAAAACCCCGAAAATTTATGTATAAGCGGAGGTTTTTATTTATACTGTTGGTCCCTCCTGGGGTCATGGTCTAGTCGGTTGTATAAGGTATTGGCCTGTCAAAAGCATCTGGACAGAGGTCATGCATTCAAACCCCACCCGGGACAACACTTAGAATAATTGTACCGTTAGGACAAAGCCCAAACCATCACCTGGTCCACTGACTAAAATGGCCGTTCTGGGTCGCTTCGAGGAGATTTTGCGTTTCCGGCACTGAAAGAACCCTGGTGCTTTAATCAGGGTAACTGGCTCCAATCCCCGCATGGCTTCCAGTACAGAGGGCTCAAGGAGGAGCTAAAACCACAGGTCCTTCCGGGGTTGGAAGTTAAACCAACCGAAACCAAAAAATTTATTATCAAGTCCTTACGGTTCCTTTGACCATTGACTCTAGTTGAGACACTGTTTTGGTTGCTTATCTTGGAAGAGAATCTTTCCAGCTATCCTTTGCACTATTTTTAATTTCGGTAGCAAGTCTGGTTGTTGTCCTACTGGCCTTTGAATAATGGGTAAGACTTGGTTGTTTCTCAGGATCAAAGATGCGACCGCCCCCCTTTGTCATTCTTAAAAAGGTTTGCTCCACCTTTGTCTCTCTACTAACTCTGTTCTCTTAAGGACTTATGGACTTAGGGACAACATCTCTTATGCTCCAACTCTGAATAGTGCCTGCGAAAGCCAGTACTTCTTACTCCCTAGCCTAGAGGGATCCCCTATTTTCGATTCTGGTCACCAGTTTCCTGGTACCCCGAATACCCAATCGCCGTCGCCGTTGGTGCCTTTTTAAGATATTTCAGAGTCCGATAATTCCCATAACCGAGGTGAGGCTACGCTATGTATATTGTTGACCTTTGGTGGTTTAGGTCTTCCTATGAGCATTGCCGTTTGCGGTTTGCGTGAAAGGTCCAGTCGGTCCTGCTTTATCTGTTTAGCGAAAGCCCTTTGCTACACCTATATCCTTTCTACATTTTTGCCAGGTGTGGTTGTTGAGGCCACAGCGAGTGCATTCTTGCCCCGCTTTTCGCCTATCAACCACCTCTTGCGAGATTCCATCATGACCCTTCTTCCAGTCAGTATGCACATCTTTGGTTTGAAATCCCGCTTTCTTTATAGATGGGTTATCCTTACCAGTTTTCCATCATGAGAGGTTGTTCCTTTGTTTCTGGTTAGTGTATCCTTGTTTAGTGAAGACCCCTTTACTGGTATCATCGCGCTTACGCTTAGATGTTCTACTGGATGAGAGTTCTCTTTTGGATAATTTTCGCCGTTCCAGAAATTCCTCCTCCTGTCTCCCAACTTCCCTTATGGTACCCATCCATTCCTCAACGGAATAGAATTTTAGATGGGACAACCGTTGCAAAATTTCTTCAGGAAGTTTGCTTTCAACTCGCACCCTCCACCTAATTCCAGTAAGTCCGGCTTCGATGTTTAGGTTTTCGAGGAGCAGAAGATAACTGTCTATCTTTCCCTTATAGACTACGTAGGTAATTTCTTCTAGGGCTCGTCTTTCCACCTCAATGCGGATATATCGCTTTATGATTTCTTGCTGAAATCGATCCCATTTGGAATAGTCCGGGTCTCGAGTATATCCACATAATCGACCCATGACTTTCCGGTATTTTTCCGAGAAGGGTGCGACTTTGTTACACTTTGTTCCACTTTGTTTTCCCCAAGGCAAAAACTATTCAGTGTTCATGATTTTCCCACTGTGTAGGGTTGTGATCGAATAAGTCTTCACAGGCTGGCAACCAATTTCGAACATCTTGGTTGTCATGTCCTTTAAAGTGGCAGGGTGGTTCCGCTATTAGCTTTGCTGGTCGGGAGATTCCACTGATAGGTTCTAAGAAAGCTAAGGTTAACCTGTCCTCGAGTACAAAGTTTCTCGGAATAGATGGTAAACGGAGAGCGCAATTCCGGCCAGCTGCCCTTTCTGCCCCATCCATCCTCTGCATAATTATCTGACCCATCATCATCTGGGTATGGGGCATCACCAAGATTTCCTAGTCGTGGTGGCGGTGTTAGGTTATTTCCTCCATGGTCCACTCCTTTTCCCTTATCCTCTCTAGTTGTCGATGCTGATTCTTTGAGTGGAACAGTGCCCGGTTCCGGTAGAACCGATGGTTGCCCTCGGTTAGAAGGTCCTGGATCAACATCACTGGGCGCTTGCTGAGTCGGTACTGGAACTGGTTTATCGGCCAGTTCTTGTACCAAGGCATCCAGATATGCCTTCATAAATTCACCTTGTTGCCTTAGTTGTTGAGCTGCAATTTCTTGTTGCTCATTCATCCTCCGATTCTATTCCTGTTCCTGCTGGTATAATTTAGCATTTAGGTCCATTAGGGCTTTTTCTAGAATCCGATCGCTTGTTTCTGAGACATGGGCCAGTTATTCCTGTTGAGCCTGTTGGCGTCAGATTTCTTACTGAACCTGGGCACGTAACCTTTGCTGCTCCCTTTCAGTATCGCCACTCAACCGTTGAAGTGCTCGGCGGCCTTCCTGTATTTTAGCATCATTGATAACCTCACCCCTAGCCATATGGCTTTGCAAAAATTCTAGCATTGTGAGCTCTTGCCTAGCCTCCTGTGACAAAGCTGAGATGGCTATATTTTTCCCATCTGCACTTTCTTTCAAGGATCGGTCCAGGTGGCGCAATGCAAAGACCACATTTTGGTGGAAGTTATCTTGATTAAAGACAGGTTTCTTAGCTCACTTGGCACGTTTCTGAACTCTAGATGGTGGACGACCCAAATCTGTAATGGGACAGCTGGTCCTACTCCGGGACGGATTTAGAGACCCTGAAGGGGTAGATTCTGTATTGTCCTCTTCAATCATCCGGTCAGCTCCTAAAGGACTAGGAATAGGCGTATCATCTCGTGACATAGCCATGGCAGCTCGCTTATGAACCCGAATAGTTTCGGTATAGGAAAGTTTAAAATGGCAAGTCCTCTGGCCTCCAGGAACAAAAGTCATGAACGGAAGAAAATTCTCACCACTCAGAATCCCAGTCCAGAAATTCGTGCCAGACAAAATCATGCCCATCAAAGTAGGCGTAGATTTGGGTGAATTCCTCATTTGTGAGGACTTAAAATGGGTTAGTGAACCAAGAGGGTTCTACAGTTTCAAATAGCGGTATTTCCGCAAGGTCAGTAGAAAGTAATTCTTCAAAAGAGGATATGGTAGAAAAAGGATCAAAATTCAGGATAGCTTGTCCTGATAGTGAAGTATCCGAGACACTTCTAGTTGTTGGTTTGGTTAAGGTTCAACAATTGTACTATTAGATTGAGGATTGAGTCGAGGATCTTCCATATAATCGTGGATAGATTCTTATTTGTGTTTGGTAAATGCTGTTATCCACTGTCCGTCTTGCTGATATATTCTTTACGTATGTTTGGTGTGTATAGCTTGTAAGTGTCTGAGTGCTACCGCTCGTATGTCAAGTGCGAATCCTTCACAACAGGCAGGAAATATGTTGTCAAAACTGAGAGGTCCACAGTGCAAACAATGTTTGCACTGATGAAAGCTTTGAGCGTTGTGGTATTCTTCAGGCAGAAGATGAAATAGCCGTAAGAATATTGAAGAGCTTAGGTGACAGGAGAATAACAATATAGTGTTACGGGGTAGCCAATTCTGTACTACTGAGTTGCCAATGCCGTGCTTGTATCGAGAAGGTAGGAGAATTGTCAGGAAAGCTCCAGTAAGAATAAAGTATGAAGGGTAAGATAGTTCTTGAAGGCTTTTAAAGTTGTTTTAACTAATAACTGAAATATATTGTTAAGGTCTCTTCTCGGTTGCTTGATGATTCCTTAACTGTGGGAAACTGCTAACTATTTATACAATTCTCCCCGTACTTATGTTGGCCATATATATGAAGTATCCTTAGATATAATGGCCAGGGTCATGGTAAGTGGAAACCGAGTTTAACCCGAAAAATGTATACCCCGCTCGGTCAAATGATCCCTCGAACTATTTAGTATTCTGAGGGTATCTAGCACTCCACCAGTAAATAGCCTTCGATTCATTTGCCAAATGAACTAAGTTCAAGTAGATGTAGCCCAGTTGCAAACATCTTACGGAATACCAGTTGATCAGTCTGGATGGCCGTCTTTCCTGCATATATGCACTCAAGTGCATATCCATGCGGATTATCAAGAGTCCTAGTACTTATTAGAGTCTCAATCTTTAACCAAGGCTGAGCAGCTCTACTATAGACACTACCTTTGGCCAGCATGGGTAATAGTCATATTGTAACCTCCCAGTTCTATATACTATCACATCAACTAGTTTGTACCATTTTCCATATGTGGAACAAAATCACTCACCTAAAGTGACTAAGTATCAAGGCTGACTTAGCAGCTTCCTAATCTATGATTCTTTTACCTGGGTAATAACCACAGTAGGCTGCGATTTTTCATTCGTTGGTATACTTTTCTTTAGGCACTATGCCAGATCTTTCCTATATGGCTTTCAGTTTACAGTAATCATGATATATCCACAACTTTGGTAAACTACATCCCTAAAAAGAAGACCCTGTTATATCCATAATTTACCTTCCATCAAGGAATTAACTATCTTAAGGAGAAGTGAAGCTGTGAAGGGTAGTCAATTCTAAGGGCAAGGTAATCTGACTAGGCTTAAATCTTTCTTCGTAACCTGTGTTGTCTAGGGAGGCTCATAAGTAAAGATTTTAGAGTAAAACTTATAATATTGATAAGATCTCTTCTCGATTGGTATGATGATAGCTAAAGCTCGGGACCCACTTCGATATTAATATCCCACGTCTGAGTGTTGGCAAACTACTACTAACTTCTATATGTTAATATACTTCCAACTGTTCCAGTCCTATAATTCTCAGTGCGAGAAATGTTTGACTATGGGAATACCATTACCCCCCGCACCTTGGCAACACGGCACTACTCCTTTATTCCCTGATGGTGTAATGCATTTATCAGTAGGTATTGTGCTTCCTCGTTCTGCTGCTTAAACTTAGGTAGTCCATCATGGAACTCTCTAGAGGTTTCTTAGCACTCCAAGTGGCCAACTTGGTTAGTGACCTTGGTGAATACTGCCAGATTTCCCATTGTCTCGCAGCTGGCTTTAAGGATAACTTAAAACTTACAATCGATCCAATACAGTAATGTATTACTATGCCTCTCCTTAGCATCTTATTCAGATAGGCCCATAGACAATATTAGGCTTGTTTTCAGCGTCTGAGCCGATTCTCACGTATTTCCTGCATCCAACTAATCATATTCTCATTTATGTGCATAGCATCCTTTTACTTTCAATCCATTTCTACGTAGGCGGTATAGAATGGGCCATAACTCTGTCAACACTGATCCTAGGTACATGATTCTAGCTGCATTGGGTTGTCCGAGTCTTCCTCTTTATATACCCTGTGAACAGAATCCGGTAGCATGGACGGCAATGAGGTATATGGTATTAGAGGAGGGGCGCCAATTCACGGAGTTTAGTAAGGGACAATATTTTGCTGTAAGCGCAGCAGGTGACCTGCAGGTCCAACAAATGGGCCGGAGAGATATGAGCAGTATCTCAGTCCAATTTTCATATGACTTTAGTTCTGGATTCCAGTACCTTGTATCCATGTGCCTACTTTGAGCTCCCTCCCTCAAGCAATGGTCTCGAATCGTCTTTTCCCCTAGGTTACCCTCTCTTATCAACATAAACATAAAAAACATAATAAGCTAATACATGTCCATTTATGAACTCAACTTTGTAGGGTTAAAAACCTACCAAGTTTGCTTATCCACGCTAGGAAAACCTTTTCCTTGTCATACAACATCTGCCTACTTTAGCATATATTTGGTTTCTCCCAATGAAATACCTCCAACAATTCCTGCGCATGTTTCAAATGCTCTAGTAGTTCCCAGGTGTTTTCTTCCTCTGAGACCCAGTGCACTTGACAAAGTAGCGAAACTGCAGTAGTTGCATTTTACGTCCACCTATCGGCCTTGCATTAGATATTATTTCACTCTTCACCATTCTTTCGATCTCACATTCATGATCTCAACCGATTTCATTTGGGTCAAGGGGAGATTGTTCCTGCGCTAGTGAGTTTGATGTCCAATTGTGTTAGGGTTTGTTACGGGGTCCCGCCCGAATTCCCCGCCCCGCCCCGCCAGATGGCCTGGGGCGGGGCCTTTTTTTTTTCATTCCCCGCACCCTCCCCTATCCAGGGCCCAGCCCTGTTTAAGGCCCTGTACGGGTCCCCGTTGCCTGTTTACCTCCTTCGGGACCCCGAGCAGTGCCCTGTAAAATATTTATTCTGTCCGGGGCCCCGTTTTCTCCCGGCTTCAGACACAATGAGTATTCACACTGCCTAACTTACGGGGCAACCTAATCCTATATCATAGTTATTCTATTTGATATTCTATGATTCAGGTGCCCTCAGCAAGATATATATATATATACGCCCAAAACTATATGCCGAGAATTATATCATACGCCAAAGCTATAGGCGCAAAGTTATATGCCCAAACCTATAGGCCCAGATCTATACGCCAAATCTATATGCCCAAAACTATGCGCACTGAAAAGTACTTTTAAAGCTATACCCTAAGGCGACCCCCTCAGCACCACCTGTCCTGAATCATACGTCAATTGTATTAGACTTGTTCAGCCCACCCAGTGTGATAATATTCACTTCATTCCTAATATTAGCCAGCCTAGTTTTTCTGTAAATTGTATCTTAACAGAATCTTTCTAGCTTCTCGCTTCTCGCTTCCAACCTTGCTTACATGTTCACGCTATGACTATGATAAGACCTCTTTGTATCGGTTCGTGCTCAAGTTATAGGTTGGGTATGAATGTGTAATATGGTAACTTTAGAATATACAAAACAGCGCTGTCCACTTATTGGCTCTGCCTATCAATCCCAGAAAATGTAAAGATATGAAGAGATACGAGGATAAGAATTATATTTAAAACAGTGTAAAATAATGAACCAAAAGTACAAGAAAACCCCTCGGGTGGCTTAAGAGACAGCATTTGCACTAGTCCACTTACCTCCTGAGCGGGTAGTCACATGACTGCTACTAGGAGGTGGGCGCCTGAGCCGCGTGGGCGGTGTTGGGGTTGCCGGAATGCTAGTCCTATTCCCAGTATTGCAATCACCGGTTCCTGGTGTACCTCTCCAACGGCTACTTGGAGCAGCAGTTCCAGCAGGACTCACAGCATTGCTTTGACCAGCACCCCGGACACTGCCCCCCCCTTCACCCCCTATCGTATTCTGCCTAACACCCCCTGTGTTACCGCGCCTACCCCCGGAGCGGGTTATTACACCACTATTACTAGGAGCCGAGTTCCGGCTATGAGTTGCCACTACCGGAGTGACAGGGACGTTACCGATAGCCCCTGTCATTCCACCACCAGTCCCAGATGCTCTTCCCTCCTGACTGTAAGAAGGCACATTTCCAATGTTACCTTCAACCTTGCCTCCACCTGCGTCTCCACGCTACCTCCACTAGCACCACCACCAGCACCCACCACATTGCCTCCTCAGAACTTCTGATATTGCCGCCCCTATTATCCCCGGCAGCTGTCTCCCTCACACCCTCCACATTGCTCCACACACCACCTCTTTGACCACTCTCTCTATCGCCCACCTGGCCTACCCTCTCCGACCCCACCTCATTGCGGCTGCTATCACCCCGCCCGGCGCCTGGCCGATCACCTCCTCCACCGCTCTCTCCAGTAAGTTTCCTCTTACACCGTCCTCTACCCTTTTTACCACCCTTGCTACCACCCTTGCCACCACCACAGGCACCACCCTGTCTGGCGCCCTCTCCGCTACCTTCTCCATCATCCCTCCTAACATGCATCCCATCCACCCCACCATTCCCACGACTATTCCCGGCAATGTTGTCCCCACTGCCTCTGCTACCTTCTACCCCACCCTCGGTAACATTCAACCTACCCGGACCCGTAGAAGGGCCAGGGTCATTACCTCTGGCATCATCCGGCTGCTCCACAGTACCCGGCGGAGGAGAAGGGCCGCCACCAAGAGGAGAATTGTGTGGGTGAGGAGCACTACCAAGAGCAGGAGCCGTGACCTGAGCAGGAGTATTAGGAGTAGCAAGGGTGCGACGTATGGGGTGTACCTCAGGAGGAGGAGCAGCAGGACCTTCCTCCTGGGCATGATCCTGTCCAAGACCACCGCCCTGCTAGAGATTAACATCCTGATCCGGAGCACCACCCGGGGGTGGAGTATTGCCTAGAGAGGGTGTTTCATCGGGAGTCGCGACAGGAGTACTATCTACCGAGGGGGCACGGCGACTGGGGCGGTCATATCGAGCTCGTTTAGCTTAGTGCGCCACATAGTCATGCTCTTGCCCCTCTTTGGCCTTGGCCTCACCTGTTCCTGACATGACACCCACGACCTCACGGACTATCCTCAAATCAGAAGCATGAGTGTCACGCGACCAGCATGTGCTGCCTCAAGGTTACCAGCTACAATAATAATCAAATAGCAAATCAGATAACCTTATCAAGATAGAGAGTCAGCTTACCAGTCATAGTCAGGGCCAAGTATTGCTCAGCTGCGACTTGAAGAACTTCGATGGCTACCTTCTGGAAGAGGAATCCTGGCCGTAATGCTAAGGCGGAAACAATTTCCTGGCAGAGGCGGTAAACGGGGGCTTTTGGGATCACATATCCCCCATCAGCCTGATACTTAGCAATCTCAGCATCTACCCTTCTGTCAACTGGGTAGCGCGCAGGCCCCTGAACCCCATTTTTCTACTTTGGTAGCTTCTTCTGACCCAACCTCTTAGTTGCAGGACTCCAATTACCGCGGTCTTACCGCCCCAGATACTCTGCTCAACCGGAGGCATTGTAAAAAAAAAGAGGTATGAGGGGAAGGGAGGTGAGCGTATGGGAAAAAGAATGTGATTGAGAAAAGAGGTAATCTGGAAGGTGCCCAGTAGAAGATGTGAAGAGGTTAAAAGGTGTTGGTAAAATGAGCAGGTAATTGAGCAAGAACCTTTGGAGACAAATAAAGTTGTCTTGATGGAAGTGAGTTGTATAGAGAATATGGCAGCTGGTTTTTTCACTCTGAGGGAGAACAGGTGATGACAGCGTTTTGACTTGAGTTTGTGAAAGTAAGCTTGTGTGTATAAATGCATTCGCGGGTGCACGTGTGTGTGAGTATGTGTATGTAGACACGTGCGAGTATAAGTATATGTGCGTATATGTAATTGTGCGTATAACCCAGATAATTTCTCTCGCAATCAGGCTCTATATTAGAATTGCAGGGAACGAAGAAGTGGGCAAAGGAAGGAAGGTATTTTATAATATAAAAATAATGCAAATTGGGGGTTTCAGGGTTCTGACCTCTCAAGCCGTCTTATTGGACCATTCTGACTGCTCGGGTAGTTTAGCCGTATCTTGGCCTCCCATACCAAGCCAACATGTACAACAAAGCCAATCTTGAAGAAATATATTACATATTCATACGTACTTGAATTGTACATTGATTAACATGTCATCAAACATTAGCTTAAAGTCTACTGAAACAGATGCTGTACAATATTCTCCACATTAAATTACCTTGAAAAAGGAGTACAAAGATTGTATATGTATGAGCATATTACATCCTTCCTCTTTATGTATTAAGTGTACAACTATGGTCACTAAATGATGTCAGTAAGTAGCACATGGCTTGAATCATCGCTACCCACCTGGAAAAAATTTACTCACATCTGTTATACGAGATCTTGATAATTTTAATACTCTCCTTGTATGTATCAATCTCGTCAGGCTTGGATCTCATCCGGCTGGGGCACAGGGGGTTCTTCGAGGTTTGGCTGGACAGAAGAGGTGGTGTTAATCCACTGCGTATTGATTTAGTAAAGCTAGGAGCAGATAGGATATGGTAGGAGTATTCAATATGTGACCCCCGGCAGGAGGCATTTTGAACCGGTTCAGGGTAAACAACACATGGTTGCCATGGGCAACATTTTGAGGCAGTCTACCATGCAAGCACTCCGCGCGTGACTGTGTACAGAAGGTGTTTTCAACAGTTATCTTGACCGCCTTTTTCTTCTTCTCTTAAGGCAGGCCAACTCCACTTTCCTCCTTTCGCTCCGGCTCTCTATCACCTCTCTCGCACTGCACTGACGTTTAAAAACAGTTACATTCTGCCCTTAAGCTTTGTAGCGCGCTTCTCAATTGACCTATATTAGCTAAGCAGACTCTACCTCTAGAGCAATAAGAAAACAAGGACAACACTTCTTGCGCTACCTTTTCAGCCTCTCTCCTCGAAGCTTAACGCCCACTTTCTGCATACCCTATATTGCTACTCTCGCCCCTCCCACCTGCCACCCCAACCCCTGATAGAGCACGCTTTAATATGCTATACAAGCTTCGCTAAGAGTCACACTATAAAATAGCGTAAGTTAGTTCCTATTTGCGTATTAGGCTTTCCTTTCATTATTTGTACCTATCTGAGAAGTAGCAGGGATAAATTTTGAGTAGCCAATTTCTGTTAACCTGCAAAATAATCCCTCTCTTATATGAAAACACTTCCTGGTAGATGCATAACTTTAAAAGGAATATGAACAAAATTATACGCACAAAATTATACGCACAAAATCATATGCGCAAAATATAGGCGAAGGCCAAAAGCGGATAATAGAATACGCGTTTTCGCAAAACAATACCTCCAGCTTATAAGTGGCGGCCCCTTCCGGCTAGAGCTTTCAGCCGCTTGGTTATTCCTGAGACTATCCGCCGGAATCAATATAGGGCGAGCCTTACCCCACTTGAAGCAGCCTTAGAACGCGCCCGAGCCAATCGGGGAAATCTACTAAAACAATGTCGCGATTTTGCATGGAGATATCATGATTACATCGTGCTTGCTGATGCCAACAAAGCCTCTGTAGATCACGCGATGGTAACCGAAGCAAATGAGGCTCTGGAGTGGGTCCGTCTTGAAATCTTGGCTGATTGGCGGCGATACTATCCAAACCTGTTTGATGAGAATGGCGAGCCATTAGCAGATCCGTCAATCCTGGTCCAAGTTGACACTCCACCAAATTCACCGTCATCTACGCTGAATCCTTTGCCAAAGTTGCGGCCTGCCGAGCGACTGAAAAGGCTTATAGATAGCGTACTGAAGCAATCAAGTAGTCACGAATCATGTAAGTAACGCCTAAACATATTCTACTTGCCCATTATATTAAAGTCTCATATTTTGTATACCTTGTCTGGGAAATAAATTTTGTACTACCTAGTATATGGTCGGCTTCTTAGAGATCTTACATATCCTGAGCAAAGGAGCGCTTTATTAATGATATCCTATTTATCTTAATATTTATACTAATAGTCAGGGATATTTTTAGCACGGAGATGTTCCTTGATGCCTAGTCGTGAAGAAGATCGTACCTCTGAGTCCAGTTTGGCCAATGGATGCAGAAGAAAATTTGGATATGTCATACAGTGAGAAGGAGCTCGAAGCAAGGGGCGGCCCTATGCTAGATTGTGCTAAGCCAGCAGAGTGGGTTTTGCCTAACTCTAAGCTACGAAGAGTGGGAGGAGTAGGGCAGAAAGAAAGATCAGGATATTATTGACCTCTCTGAGTCTGGCGATGAGAATAGTAATAGCTTGGAGGATTCTGATGAGGTTGATGGGGAAGTCGATGTGCATATGGCAGAGGAGGATAGGAGTAGCAATAGGAGTGGCGACGCAGCTGAGGGTACTAATGACAGTGAGGAGGACAAGTGCGTGGAGCACGTGGACGAGGACGCGGAGGAGGAGGGCGAGGAAGCGGAGACCGCGCATCAATATTCTGAGATATTGATCAACTCTGAGGGCAGAGATATTAATACGAGGCGCGCCAGGGAAAGCAACTCTCAGGGCTTGGGCAGGAAGGGGGGGGATTGAATAAGCCTGATTTTGCACATTCCTCTAGCAGGCTCTACCAAGAGGCGGCACAAAACCACTTACGCGCTAGTACTCCTGAGGTTACAACACCAAGAGACTTTTGCGGAAGCTCTAAGGAACAGCAGGACAGCGTCAAATCCATCACCCCGAGGAAAAAGGAGAACCTGGCTAGCAGCGCCCAGATTATGGTTCTTCTCGAAGCAGCGGCAAGGAAAGACACTGAGCATCTAGGTATTGACCTCGAGGAGATGGATAGAATCCATCGGGTGATCGATAGACTCGCTCTGCTAGTGGCAGCTGGCGAGTAACTTCCTGCTATGTGAAATCTGGTTTTTAAAGATTCTCAATTTCCCCTTTATTTCCTTATTACCGGCGGTTCCTTATACCTCACTCCTCATGCCTCCTTGCTTGCCTCTGTTCCTTACCTCTTAACTGATGATATCTACTTAGAGTATATACTTACCAGTAGCCAATATTCTTATTCTTGTATCTATTAAGAGTACACAGTTATTCCTACATACAGGCCTCTGAACCTGATATGGTTAGATTTTTGCTAAACTTCCTATGTTGTTTTTTGATTTTTACTCTACATCTGTAGAGTGAGATATATACTGAAGGTGGTTTAATTTCATTTGTTACAGTGCTCGGCTGTTAGGGAGAACCCACTGTATTTTTAAACTTTACAAGATTGTGGAGCGGGTGGGATTACACTTTACTGTATAATAGACCAGCTTAATGTAGAAGTTAGAGGCGATCTCACGCAACAAGAGCTGGCCTGTGCAGGTAGATGTTATCTAATATAGTATAAACTCTCGTAGAAGAAAACAGTACTGATATATCGGAACCCCCCAGCTACGCGAAGGGCAAAAACCACAAAACCCAACCCACTGTCAACATAAAATACACGAACAACATCCGCACATAGTTTTTATTCTATTTAAGTTTTCATAGTACCTATTACACGTTTTTACTCCTACCTATTTTTATACGCCTAGGCTAAACTATACGCACTGGCTAAACTATACGCCCAAAGCCATTTACCCGAAGCCGCCCAACCATATGGACAATCATATGCCCAAAGCTACATGCCACCTATATTCCACCACCATAGTAAACGCAGATCTCGCTTGCTATTTAGAATGAATCTCACGCAAACAAGTATGAAGTTCTGTTCTAGCTTACGGTTGTATTTCATTATAATCAAAATTCACAAAAGGGAGAAAACATTGCAGTCTTTTTCCAATAAACACTCTAATCTCGAGAGCAGGTGGGATAGGATTCTATCTCAGAATCAGAATCAGAATCGAAAATCTCACAATAAACATTGCCCATAATAACTCTACTACCTGTACTTTTACTATGCATCATCCTCATTGAATCTACTGTAGCACGGATATAGACCCCTGC
>QFET01011728.1:7302-18393 GCA_003316355.1 Tuber calosporum | reverse complement strand
CTAGCCCTCGCTCAGGGGGCCTTTGGCCTCATCAGGCAACTCTCTCCTCCTGGCATAGGCATAGTCCCCTACCTGAACCGCAGACTGGCCATGGGCCTGCTGCTACCGATCCTCACTTACGGAGCCGACCTCCTCGTCCCCAACGCTGCGATGATGGGTAAGATGGAGGTCTTTTGGAGCAAGGTCCAACGATGGGTCACTAACTGCTTCTCATCGACTCCTGTATCTATCCTTCCCTGTGAGGCTTGCCTCCACCCTCTCAACTCACTCGTCCCCCATCGCCGCAGGATGGCCGCACTACGGTTGGCCTGCTCCCCTCCCGAGATCAATCCAGCCGAAGCCCGGCTGCCCACATCATTTCCATCCTACTCCAATTTTAGGGCAGGGGACCCCTCCCGCCACCTCCTTCGTGGCCTTAGGGCCAACTATATCCCCCTCCGCTGGAACCAACCAAGGCCCATACCCGCCGTCCGCTCTCACCTCCCAATCAATGCAATGTGCTACCGCTTGGTCAAGGTGGCACTGGACGGGTTCAAACTCCCACAGATAAACTCACACCTCCTACTGGGCACTGTTTTAACCCCCCCCTCCTCCGATCCCAGGTGCTGTCTCCTACAAATTGATGAAGGAGCAGTGCAGAAAGGACCCTCTCAATGATTGGACACTCCTGTCCCCACCCCCTCCTTACTACCAGTACAAGCCGTCCCTACGCCCACATGCCTTCATGGGCCTCGACCGCTTCACAGCTGGGCGAATCTACCAAATGCGCGCTGGCAAGAGCTATCTTGCTGCGCAACCCTTGTGGAACGATGCTGATCGCTCTCCCCCCTGCCCTTCCTGCGACTCAGAGGACGAAACCTTCGCGCATGCAATTCTCCACTGCCCCTCCAAGTCCCGAGAACTCCAGCTCTACCTTCCGAAGCTGTCTACGATGGACCATGGCTCTCCACTTTGGGCCGACCTGGAAATGATCCTTGGTCTTGCCTCATACATCCGCGCTACTCGCACAAACTTCCCGCCCACCATGCCAGCTGTTTTTGCTACTGCTGCCTCCTCCTCCTCTGACTATGACTCAGACTGAGCGGTTTGACTTTCCTTTTATATCTATATCTTTCCTTTCGATTATGATTTCTTTTGGTATCATTTCCTTCTATACTTTTTGTATTAGTCGCCATTGCTGCGCGCGGTGTCAGTATGGTTATCACTAGGGGAGAACTTGTGTGGTTATTTCTTTTGTTTTACACGGTTGTAATTAATGTTTCGTTTATGCCATAGCTAGCGCTCCATGCAGGTTCCTGTACGTTAACAGCGACTATATGAGATAATCAAAAAATCAAAAATATCAAATCCCTGTACTTAAGGGCTCATCAAGCAACGGAGAAGAGACCTTAACAATATATTCAGTTATTAAGTTAACAAGTTATAAAGCCTTCATGAACTCTTTTATCTTAACCATACTTTTAACCAAGCTTTCCTGACAGTTCTCCGATTTTCTCGATACGAGCACGGCCTAGTCAATTCAACAGTACCGAATTGGCTACCCTGTAACACAAGACCATTACCAAGAAGAACATTCAGTCAGCATAGCGTGCGACTGGTCTAATACCATTCAATCGACATCGAATTCTCAGTAATCCTGCTCTCCTATCAAAAGCCTGTTCCCCACCATCCCTAGTAATTCGGCAACTAGGTCTTCACCCACTTGCTGCTAAGAGTGACCGATCTACAAGTCTAAAACAGTTGGTAAAGTTGGTATGTGAGGTGCCAGAAATAGAACCTACAGTTGAGATCAGAAAGTATTTTAGCGTGCTTGTTTCCCAACATCAAGAGACAGAGGCAGAATTGAGCATTACCAAAGAACTCCTCCAGCAACAGCAAGCCATAGGAAAGAGCACCAAGCCTGACCGCTGCCAATTAAAGGGTGGTCTTATACTAGGATCTAAGCAACTTGCACATCTGTACTGAAAGCCAGAAGTCCTTGATGTGAAGAAGAAGGCTGCAAGCCTTAAAAGACAGGCAGCCAAGCTTGTCAAGTTGAATGAGGGGTGACAGAAGAAGTATTAGTCTAGGCAGATAGTTATTAGTAATCCTGATAATCAGTTGGAGGAGTCAGAAGGTTCTGGTGATGATGGAAATGATGATAGTGATGATGACATAGTTGTTCAAAATGTAGGTGAAATTTACCCTACTTAAAGTTTTATAGCTCACATTTCCTAGTAGGAAAATCATCAAAATAATACCCAGAGGACCACTACTAGACATCTCCACCGATCTACATGCCATCAAATCAACTATAACATAGTTGATGATGAATATATTTCTGATTAAAAGTAGCTGTTTAGTATCATACACTTTGTATCCTTTGTCTTTCATCCTAGTACTTGCTCAAAATAAAAGCACATAGACTTGTTCTAAATACAGCTGTAATACTGTGATTACACTTTGAGAGTAAATAGAGTGTTTCTGGTTGAGTGGTTGACATTACTGGAGTTGTTTCCTAATAAACATATCTGACCCATAACTAGGTGTTGACCCATAACACCCCTGATTACATTAATATCTTTTCACATATTTCTTTTCATAGATATATAGCTAACATACTAAATCAATATTTAACCATCTTACTTTATTTTTAACCTTTTTTATCATGGAGGAGAAGTGGATTTATTAGAAAGATATATTAAAACGCCTTTATTTCAAGAATGGGTTTCACTGGTTGCCAGCCTTCTTACTCAATTCCCTGTCAACAACCAAAAATGCCCACATGCTGCTTCTAATAAAACCACACTCATATATCCAAAAATATAACCTTCAATCAAAAAGATAAATCAAACCTAACACTTAGCTCTAGCCCCACGCGGGGGTCGAACCCGCAACCTTGAGATTAAGAGTCTCACGCTCTACCGATTGAGCTAGCGAGGCGCTGCAGTTCAGGATTTATAATCAACAACTCTCTTGTATATTGTGCCCTATCCTTGGTCTGAGTAGAGCCCGATAATACTCCACCTACATTCGCCAGAAAACTACTCCCTCAGAAAACAAAAAAATCGCCCCCAGCAGCACGATGCTCCCCAAAAGAGACTACTCGCCCCTCTCTCCTCGCCAAGTCCACCCCTTCCCTAATGGTCCTCGTCGCGGCCCTCTGTGCCCTACTCGTACTTGTATTATCACGTGATGTGACTTCGTTTTCCCTGAGTTCAGGGCGCACACAAAGACACTTCGTCCACCAGCTCAAATAGCAACCGTGAGCCGCGCAACAACAACGACAAACCCCACCCCCATTACCAACCGTCCAGCAATAATCAGCAAAAAATGAAGGTGTGTTATAAATCGCCCCTGGGCGTGTATTTCCGCGAGCCGTTTTTGGGCATGGAAAAGCCGCAAGAACTGGGGAGGGTGAACGAACGACGCAAGATGGAATATTCTCGGCGGAAAGGGAGTAGAAGGGGAAATGCTGACCTATTTTCTTTCCCCCCACCACCGCTAGGTCGAGCTCGATTCTTTCAGCGGGGCCAAAATTTTCCCCAGCAAGGGGAAGTTATATGTTCGCGGCGACAGCAAAGTCTTTCGCTTCGTCAATGGCAAATCCGAGTCGCTGTTCCTCCAACGTAAGAATCCCCGCAGAATCGCCTGGACCGTCCTCTTCAGGCGTATGCACAAGAAGGGTATCTCTGAGGTATGCTTTTTTCACCCTCATCCATACTCCATACCCTACGTATTCACACCTACGGGGGATATCTAGGAAGTCGCCAAGAAGAGGTCTCGTAAGACTGTGAAGCACCAGCGTGCTATTGTCGGCGCTTCTCTCGACGTCATTAAGGAACGCCGTGCGATGCGCCCCGAGGCCCGCCAGGCTGCCCGCGCTCAAGCTATCAAGGAGGGGAAAGAAAAGAAAGCAGCGGCTGAGTCTAAGAAGAAGGCAGAGAAGGCAAAGTCTGCTGCCGGTGCTGCTCGTGGAAACGCACAGAAGGTATCCAAACAAGGTGCTAAAGGGGCTGCCCCAAAGGTCCAGGCTAGAACCCGCTAAATCCCAATAAATATATTGGGCCATTTCGGGTTTAGGTTCTTTTCATTTTGCTCCTTTGTTGGTATGATAGCTTGTGTGTTACTTTTTTTTCTCACCAAAAACGGGATTTGTGCTTTGACGCTGGGCATTCGGATAGATGGGGGATTCTAGTATATTAGAGGTGATTCCTGATGCCCCCTTTTACCATAACTTTCCCCCTTCGGACATTACGGCCGTGCGACCGCTTTTCAAACAAAGGGACGTTTGGTTGTGTCGACGGAAAACAGTTTTCAATGTGTGTACGAGTACAACAGCGTTTATAAAACCCTTCCCAAACCCTGCAGGGGATCCGACGACTTTCAAGCCTTCTATTACAAAAACAGGTGGTGCCAAAACCGCTTCCCCCATTTGTAATGCGGAACAAACCAGGGGATCTTGCGATAACGAACAGCACAAACCCCACTGCCCAACCAACTTATTTGCCTTCATAGTAGTGCGCCTATCAAGGTTAGTCCCAGAAGATAAAAGGCCAGAATCAAAGCAAGGGCGACCTCTCCGATAACAACATACCATCTGGACTCCCGCGAGCTTGAAGCCACACTTCTCATAGAAGCCCTGATTTTTTTCTGAGCAATCAAGGATAGATTTGTAACAGCCGACCTCTTTAGCGATAGAATCTAATGCTTGAATAATTCTCAACCCGAGCTTTTTCCCTTGTTGATCAGCCGCCACGGCAACGTCTTCAATATGGCCCACAGCAGCACAATTCCTGATACTATCCACCCCACCCCCGTTAGCAAGAGTCCGGGTGTGTGAATGAAAAGAAATCGGAACAAGAGGGGGCAATAACAATTTCTTCTCGATAATCAAGCTTCCTCCAGCAACGACCTTCTTCTGATCGTCCTCTATGACGATAATGAAATACTCATGGTTTCTGGCAGCCATCCAGTCGTAGCGAGCTGACCAGGCCTCGAAAGATATATCGCCGACTTTTGTGAGAACCGTCAAGACTGAGAGGAATTCCGCATGATCGGATCTTTGGAGCGGACGGAGAGTGTAGCCTTTTGGCAGTTCCGATGCGACAGATGGGGATATTAGATCCTTGGAGAAGAGAGGGGTTGTCATTGTTTTTTAAGGAAAGTTGTGTAGGATAGGAGAATTGTTTGGTGATTTTTTTGTTTGAACGGCCCCAAGCGGGTGAGAATAAGTACTTAGAAGCAGGAGAAGCTTTGAGGTGTTTGAGTAGTTGGGCTGAGAAAGCTGACCTCGGCAGAGGTGGGGTTGAGACGGGATGCTGAGAGCCAAGAACCAACAGGAGCAGTCCATTGACGCTTTTGCTTGAATGCCCTGGAGTGTGGGGCATGAGGCGCTGCCGTTGAAGGATGTGTATTGATGGTAAAAATCGCATGCAAAGGACAATCTATTGCCAAAGTCGAAAAATAGCAATTCACATCCACACTGTGCGAGCACTCGTGGATACACTCTCCTCCCGTTCCCTCGAGAAATTCCCGCGGTCGACCCGTGGTGCTCTAGAAACTGCAGGAGAATGCTATATTAAACTGCTCCATGCTCATTACTCTGCAAAAACGTGCTGTATTATCTCAGTATTCACGAACCCGAGCAATTCCACAAACAGGATATCAGATCGGGTGCTCAAACTCTATTTTTTAAACTTATTTAACCTTACAATCGGCTCACAGATTTCATGTCATTCCGTGCCCGAGAACAATTCCTCGTGCCAGATTCCACCCCTGGCGATCAATCGATCGAATACCATGCCATGACCAGAATCATCCCACCACCCCACGTTGGAGACTACGGCTCAAAGAGTCAACGTAGCCCAAAATATCTTGAACGCCTGGTCTGTATCCCTCCTCTTCCTCACATCCTTAGCTGTTCCCGTATTAATGGATATGCCAGGAGTCCTCAACATGTCTCTCTCGCATACACCCCAGACCCCATATATAGCGGAACTGCGATGGGCCCTTTAGTGGTGCAGGTGCAATCGTCGAGTTCCTGAACAAAAACGGGGCCGTAAGTGCGGTTACAACCCAGAAAAGAGCTATTCACTTTAGTCAATAACAAGATAGCAATTCAGGTTGACATCACCAATTCCAATACCTTTCCCCAACACTATGCCCCCAGCAGCACAGGAAAGGACGGTCAACGAAGAAGGATGGCTCGCAAATGCAGTTTCAGTGTGAGTTTGCGACAAAAGTGGCCTGTGGTGGAGATGCCCCGGGTCGGAGGACTAGGCGTTCGCCCGAGACGGGAAGATGCGAAAAGGGTTGGTTTCCTCGTTCTTTTCGTACCCGTTTCTGGGCGAGCTTGCCCTCTGGAAGACCGCGAACCAACCCAACGAACACTGTACCTGAAGCTAGCGCATGTCCAGCGACGACGTCAAGATCTCGGAAAAGGAGGAGTGGTTCAAGGATGGTACTGATGCGAACACCGCCAATATCTTGCAAAGGCACTGGAGATCTGGTTCCGCCTGCCTCTCAAGAGGGTGTTATTTCTTTCGCTTTCCCAGAAACTAGAAAATCCCTCTAGACCATGGATACTTTCTTCTCAATTAAGCCGTTTGCACTGCGCTTGTGAGGAAACGATAGGCTATTGTTTGATCGAGATGCTATCAAAGGTCCGGAAGTGAGGGTATGATAGCAGATTCGGGAAACTGCACCCGCTCATTGTCCCCATAGCTGAACAATATCCTTTGTTGTAGTGTAAACTCCTAAACAAAGGGTGCCATTAATGCGATCATGTCTTACCATTCCGATCGACAATAGAATAACTACGATGAGGACCGGAGAGATAAGAGCCGATCGTGGGTTCCGGGAGACTGGAACCATTTCTCTGGAAGGGGTAATATAGTCGCACTCCTGAGCGCAATCGACGGCAGTAGGAGTAAGTTCTTCTAGCGGAGGATGCTGTTTACAAGATCTTGGTGCCCTATGGATGGGGGTATGATGCAATGAAGGTTAAGGCAGATGAGAGGAGTACTTGAGAGCCACAAAAATATTGAAGAATAGGTTATCCGAAAGGTTAGGTTTTATGAATTTGAATAACAATATTATTATTATTATTATTATTATTGTATGGCAGATTTTTAAATCCAATTCCACCTCTCAACTACCTGGAACCAATCTTTGGTTTTTTGGTTTTACTGCACCATATTAGACACTCAAATTACAAGTATTTCAGAGTTGGAAGAAGGGCAGAAAAACAAACCCTGTCATACCAGAAAAAATAAAAATAGCCTCCTTGCCCAACCTATCATACCCTGCCCTACCCTACCCATAACTGTCATTCCCTTTTTGGCAAAAACTCCTTTCCCCTTCTAGCCACCCACATATTTAAGCCAATCCCTTTCTTTCTTCATTTCCTCCTCTATCCTTCAAGGAAGATGCACTCATCCTCCCTCTGATTTTTTTTCACAACCCAACTCCTCTGACTCCAAATTCACCACCCCCACCTCACCACTCCATAGCTCCATCTATATTCCTATCTCCAGCCTCCTCTTGTTCCACCTCTTATCTTTCCACCTTCTGGATTTAATTCATTTCAAACCACGTAGATTCCAGCTTTCGAATAAGTACTGCACCTGTGTAACCAGCTACTATTACAACAAGCCTACCTGTCGTCAATGTCGCCCGCACTTAAACCTTTTAGAGGAGAAGAATCCGATCGCGATTTCTTCTCCGACGACGATTTCTACGAGGCCCCACTGGATACTACCCTTATCTATAACCCTGGCGAAATACTTAACGAAGCAGATTGGCAGAGGAGAAGTATCAGTGATCTTTGTCGTATGTTATCCTATCCTTCTCGCTTTTGTTCACATCCGTACTAATATTATTCCTTTAGTTTTGATTGGAACCCCATATCTTGACATCAATCCAAGTTACCAACGTGATGTCGTTTGGGCTCACGAGCGTATGAGTAAGCTCATTCAATCGGTATTAGGTATATGATGACTTTCCAAGAATAAATTTACAAACATCCAACACCCCATTAAATAAATATATTTATTTCGAATATTTACTGAACTCGCTTCTGCCTTGCAGCAAACTTTTATGTTCCACCAGTGATTTTCAACGTTATCAAGTTTAGAGAAAATAAGGAAGCGAAATACCGTCGTGTTTGTATCGATGGCAAACAACGACTTACATCTCTCAAATTTTTTGTTGAGGGCAAGATTCCTGTCCTTGATAACAAAAACCAAAAGTGGTAAGTCCTCAAATTCACAATTGAATTTCCTTTAAAGTGTATACACTTCTATATATACGTACATATAACCAGCACTAATCATGTTATCGGCTAGTAGGTTTTTCGTTGATCAAAGTATTGGAAAAAGTCAAAAAAAAATCTTACCTTCTAATATTCAAGCCCGCTTTCTTCAAACCGAGTTACTCTGCGTAGAGTACAATTCACTCGGTCCGGAGCAAGAGGAAGACCTCTTTTCCAGGGTTCAATTAGGTGTGCCTCTAACACCAGCAGAAAAGCTTAAGGCTAGTACCGGTGAATGGCAGACTTTTGCTTCAGAAGTTGAAAACACCTATACGAACCTTATGGATTGTAGGGGTTTCTATGCAAATCTGTCGAAGGTATAAGTGCTGATACTATATAACACAGTTGCCAACTATAAGCGTGCCCGCAGTTTCCAGCTCATACTTCAAATATTTAAGCAGATGACTTATTATGAAGAAGGAAAACCGGCTACGTTTAATTCTGGACCCAGCGCGTTGAAGAAGTTCTGCGAGAACACATCCCTTTTGACATCTGAATTTAAAGCTGAAGTCTGGCGGGTCTTCAACACCTACGCCGAGATATATGAACAGTTTCCGAAAACTTTTAGCGACAATGGGTATAGAATTGCTTCGAAATATTCGCCAATCGAATTTGTCGCAATGGCCCTTTTAATCTATATTCACCCCGAGAGACAGAACATAGCCCTTTTGAGTGGTGATATTCTCTCACTGAGATCGTTCATTAGAGAATCCCGCCAAGACCTGCGTAGTAACAGCGCTACCTGGATTGTGTTCATGGACTGGATCAGCAACATTGAGCGTTACCGTGGAGGATCCAACGTGGTTCGAACTGGGCGCACAGTTGAGAGTGCAGCCGTCAGTCCGGTTGCCAGTCAAACTACAAGTTCAGATACGCACCGAGCAGCAGGTCGGGCTTCACGCCGGCTTACAGAGTCTGCTACAGAGCCTGTTTCGGCTCCCGTAGCCGACATGAACAACACAATTGTGGTTCAACCAAGGAACGTAACAAATCCAACTGCTTCTTCGATGAGATCTCTGACTGCTGTACCTCATATCGGTAACCTTGGACCCGGAGAGGCTTCATCCTCCTCCGGAGCAAAAGGCCTTCCTCCTCGTTCAGCAAGGTTACAATTGTCATTTCCTTCTGCTCCCTCCTCCACGGACAGAAGGCAGGGTCACGCCGAGGCAGACACTTCCAGGCCGAGAAAACGCACTCGTGGCGAGGATGAAGGCGGCGGTGGGCGCCGCATAAAGGAAGAAAATCCTAAGGAGCTAGAGCGTGTCGGACCCTTTACTAACAGTTAGGTTTCCTTCACTCCCTTTTTTCCACAACCCCATGCTACTTGTTCTTGTACTACAAAAATGAAGTCGGAGTTTTCATCTCCATTTCTTTAATGCTAGAGATTGCTTTCATGTCTTCTATATTTACCTAATAGCCGCCGTCACAGTAGGCTCCTATAAGCGTCTGCCGTGTGCGTTATCCAGCGCCGAATAGATATACAGACCAGTCATTACAGCACATTGGCAATACCCATTTGAGGGTAACCAAATACAGTGAAATCAAGTGGAATATCAAAAAAAATCATAAACCTTAGTGTTCACCAAAGCTTTCAGATGGGATCCAAACTAGCCGAACGAGTTAACTCCCCTTTCCTGCTGACCAGCTAAGAAAATTCTTGATACGCCGAAAATGTTGCTTGTAGTTTAGACAATACACACTGTCGAGGTCAGTGTCATACTCTCAATCCAACACATACTAACAAAAAGCCCACCCAGTGCGGCCCCCTGATGGACAGCCCAAGCAAATACGAGAACCTGACCCACCCAGCGTCGTGTATAAACCTCGCTCCTAGACTCACCCAAAGTTTGAAGTTCCATTTTAGAAACCAAGCTCGAACAGGCATTCACTCTGTGCCCAACTACAACTATCCAGATATCACCCTTCGTAAAGGGGACAACCCCAGCTATTTATGCACACCGAATCGACCTTCCCCGAGCCTGCCATCAACAGACATGCGCACCTCCACCTCCCCCCCCCGTTACTACCAGGCACAGATATCCGTAGTAATAAACGAGAGAAACAATGAACAACAGCGAAGACAATAAGGGTCGGGAATGCGATAACTACAAGAACATCAACCAGCCCTAGCTAAGACTTTAAGAGGGAACCAATAAAAGACTTGAACAAAGCATTTGAGAGGGTAAAGGGAATCCTCTTATCGATAAGAGTCGGTAGCGGTGGTGCTACTGCACTAGATACATACCCCCACCAGTTTATACCCGTTGGGGTGGTGTCTCCTCTAGTTTGGAATAAAATAAAATAAAATAAAATAAAAAAACTGATAAACCAGTTTACAGTTAATCGCGTTATTTCCTTGTTTCAGGCCCCGAAGCAATGGAGGCTATATCGCCTTTCTGGGAAAAAATAATGATTCTACTTCTCCTTCTTCCACCCATGTTGGAAACTCTTCTCACGCTCTCTACCAGACAGGTTGAGCCCACCTCCCTTCGCCTTACCCATGCTGTACACCTTCTTCTGACGTGTATATATACCACCCTCTTCACTTCTTCTATAAAAAATAAAATAAAATAAACCTCAAGTCCCTCACCCTGCAATTCCTTTTGGCTCCCGGGTAAGTACAACGATTACCTGATTCTTTCAAATACTCCGTCATAGCCCCTCCCCTCGCGGGGGATCAATAACAAATCTCCTAATAGTGTGGGTGCTACTTTTCTCTCCACCCTCTTCATCCTAATGTATTTCACTAATGACCTCGTTCGTCTGGTTATTTACAGCTTCTTTGCCGACCCCCCCCC
>QFET01011724.1:0-30424 GCA_003316355.1 Tuber calosporum | reverse complement strand
ATATCGAAGTGCCTCCCGAGCTTTACACCTCATCAAGCAACGGAGAAGAGATCTTATCATTATCATACCTTGTTACTCAAAAATGTTTACCTACGAGCCTTCCTAGACAATCTCCGTTTACGAAGAAAGATTTAAGCCTAGTTTGATTCGCTTGCCCTTAGAATCAACTACCCTTAACAGTGGCCTCAACAACCACACCTGGCGAAAGTGTCGAAAGCACATAGTTATAGCCAGGGCTTTCGCTAAACAGACAAAGCAGGACCGACCGAAATTTTCACTCAAACTACAGACGACAATGCTCATAGGAAGATCTAAACCACCAAAGGTCAACAACATACAAAGCGGAGTCTCACCTCGGTTAAGGGAATTATCGGACACTGAAATGTCCTAAAATGGCACCAACGGCGACAGCGATTGGGTATTCGGGGTACCAGGAAAATGGTGACTGGAATCGAAATAGGGGATACCTCTAGGCTAGGGAGTGAGGAGTACTGGCTTTCTCAGGCACTATTCAGAGTAGGAGCACAAGATAAGTTGTCCCTAAGTCCTTAAGTCCTTAAGAGAACACAGTTAGTGGACAGGCAAAGGTGGAGCAACCCTTTTTAAGAATTACCAAGGGGGGCGGTCGCATCTTTGATCCTGAGAAACAACCAAGTCTCACCCATATTTCAAAGGCTAGCAGGACAACAACCGGACATGCTACCTAAATGAAAAATAGTGCAAAAGAAAGCTGGTGAGATTCTCTTCAATAATAAAAAACCGAAACATGGTCCTTGGTTAAAGGACCCTGCCCGGGTCCCAACTAGAGTCCATGGTCCAAGGAACCGAAAGCACTTGAAAATAATTTTTTGGTTAGGGTTGGTTTAACTTCCGACCCTAGAAGGACCTGTGGTTTTAGCTCCTCATTGAGCCCCCTTTCCTTGAAGCCATGCGGGCAAATGGCAGCCAGTTAGCCTGATTAAAGCACCAGGGTTCTTTCAGTTCCGGAAACGCTAAATCTCTTCGAAGTGACCCAGAACGGCCATTTTAGTCACAGGACCAGGTGATGGTTTGGGCTTTGTCCTAACGGTACAATTATCCAAAGCGTTAGCCTGGGTGGGGTTTGAACGCGTGACCTCTGTGCAGATGCTTTTGGCAGGCCAATAACAAATGCAACGGACTAGACCATGACCCCAGGAGGGACCAACAGTATAAATAAAAACCTCCTCTTATACTGAAATTTTCGGGGTTTTTTGCGAAAATGCCGAGGTTTCAAAGACTATTATTTCCATGATGGGATGAGCTATTCCAAATTGGTAAACAGTTAACCTTTTCGGAATTGGACATTCTTTTCGAAAAACAATTTTATTTTCAAAAACAAACTACCCTTTTAGGAAATTACACTCAAAAACCATAGCTAAGTTATTCAAAAAACCCTGGCGCATATTACTAACAGCTATGCATATTAGCGATGCATAAAAAACCTTGCATAATTATGCACACATGTTGCCTATGAAAATAGGACTTTTTTAATTTTCATGGGAACCCCTCGGCAGGGGGTAAAGAGCGCTTGTAGTGGGCCGCCCAGAAACTTAATTAATTAATTATTGTGTTCTAGTTCGTCTGAGGAGACCTCTCTGGTCGAAACAATGCTGGCGTTGTCACGAACACCCACCAAATACAACCATCATGTCTTCTAAGCGAGGACGAACAGATGTAACACGGTCATCTAAGCGACAAAAGCTGGCTCATGATGAACCAAAATGCTACCAATGCCGGGAAGATGATGCACATATCTATGTGTACGGAAAACGCTATCGCATAAAAGTCGTATTGGACTCAGGATCAAATATATTTGTTATTCACGAAAAACTGGTAAAGGAATTAAATATTCCATATGAATCTCGTCAGGATCCTATTCCCATTCTAGGATTTCCAGGAGGCCAATTCTCTACCAGAAAGGATTATACTTGTCCTCTCTACCTGGAAACTGGAAAAAATAAACATTTGTCAAAAATCGTATGCGAAATCGCACCTACCGGAAATTACGGACTAATAATTCCATTTGGGTGGTGGAATGAGGAACATCCAATAATGGAAATATATGACTCAGGAAACTGGAGTTTTGAGGCTCCGGGATGTCAGCTCCATCGTTTACCCGAAGATGAAGGCATTTCTATCGAATGGGATGAGGAGGTGTTGGAAGACCCAGAGGCAGTGGTAATTGGAAGAATTGTGAGAATAGATGATGAGGAGGAACTAGTCATCGATTCACTTCCCAAACAATACCACGGCTACAAGGACCCTTTTCGCCCGTCAACTGCAGCAAAATTACCCTTTCATCAAACCTTTGATCATGCCATTGACCTCAAACCAGACTCTCAACCTCCCTGGGGACCAATTTACCCGCTATCGGAGAAACAGCTAAAGGCGTTAAGAACATATTTGGATGATATGTTAAAACAAGGAAAAATCTCCCCCAGCAAGTCTCCTGCCGGAGGACTATTACTTTTCGTTCCTAAAACGGATGGACGCCTCAGATTGGTAGTAGACTACCGAGGGTTGAACAAAGTTACCATCCACAATAAGTACCCTCTCCCTCTGATGATCGAACTACGGGAGCGTGTTCAAGGAGCACCATATTCAGCAAGCTGGACCTCAAAGATGGATACCATCTGATCCGCATACGAAAGGGTGATGAATGGAAAACAGCTTTTCGCACCAGATATGGCCTATATGAATACAAGGTTATGCCTTTCAGACTTGTCAACGCACCTGCAACATTCCAGTCAATTATAACTATGATCATGAAAGATTTCCTTGATGAAGGGGTGGTAGTATATATCGACGATATACCTATCTACTCAACAACAGAAGGGGATCATGTCATATTACTAAAAAAGGTGCTTGAACGACTACGAGAGTATAATATGGCCATATCTATCGCAAAAAGCACATTCCATGTCAAATCCGTGTAGTTTTCTCGGGTATATAGTAGCTGTTGATGGAGTCACTATGAGCGAGTGCAAGGTTGAATCAATTAAGGCAGGCAACCACCTACCTCGGTAAAAGAGATTCAAATCTTTATGGCATTTGCCAATTTTTACCGACGATTCATAAAGAATTTCTCCGCACTATGTGCACCATTTACCGATTTATTGAAGGGAAATCCTAAGGATTTTGCTTGGGAAGAAATACAGCAAATTGCTTTTGATGAGCTCAAACGACGGTTTATTACAGCTCCCATACTTTGTTACTTTCATCCGGAAAGAGATATGGTAGTGGAAACCGATGCAAGCGATTATGCTCTCAGATGTGTTCTGTCTCAATATATGGATAAGAAGTTGCACCCAGTTGCATTCCATTCCAGGAAGCTTACCCCTGCGGAACGCAACTATGATATCCATGATAAGGAGCTATTGGCAATCTTAGTTGCATTGGAAGAATGGCGACACTACTTGGCAGGAACTGATAAACCCTTTACCATCCATACCGATCATCAAAATCTACAATACTTTCTCACAACAAAAGCCCCGTCGGTAAGACAAATCCGATGGGCCCAAAAGTTAACCGATTTTAACTTTAAAATCATTTACAGACATGGGACCAAAGGAGGTAAACCTGACGCATTTAGCAGGCGGCCAGAGTACTGCCCTAAGGAGGGAGCTGAGCATGCCAAGCAGGCTATACTTCAGTCTCATCACTTTGGAACCTATCAGAATAACCGAAACTTAATCGTTTCACTCACATGGGGAAAGGAAAATTTGGAACAACCCCAACCAGGATTGCCAAAAGAGCAAAGAACGAGTTCGGTTAGGGTTAAGAGGTTACAACAGGAAGCAAGAATTCCTACTCGAGGTTCCAAGTTAGCGGTAGGACACGACCTATACAGTACTGAGGACACCATAGTTCCTTCTAAAGGTCAAGTGCTTATATGGACTGGATTAGCCATCGGACTACCAATTGGAACATATGCCCGTATTGCACCACGGAGTGGATTGGCAGTCAGGCATGGTATTTCCATTGGAGCTGGAGTAGTGGATGCGGACTATAGTGGGGAGGTTAAGATCCTCCTAGTCAACACTACTGACAAGGCATTTCAGGTACGGACCAGAGACCGCATAGCACAAATGATTGTGGAAAGAATTGATGAGAGGGAGCTTCATGAAGTTAGGGAGTTGGAAGATACGGATCGAGCAGGTCGAGGATTTGGGATCTCGGGTATCCAATTAGAGGAAACTCAGCCGCAATTATGTTTCCTGCATTCTAATGCCAAACACGAGTTCCTGGACACAACTGATATTGCCGTTCACCCAATATGCACTAAAGGACATACCTTAATGTCCAATGCAATAATTGCTAAGTGCAATGTTAAGAAATTTGATAGGGACCTCATGGCAAGGGTAAAAGAGAAAGCAAAGGATGATCAAGAGTGGACACATATGAAGCGGGAGTTACAGCAATTAGGAGATGATGGCAAGCCAATGCCAAAACAGTGGACCATGACGGATGGAATGCTGTTCTATAAAGGACGCCTATACATTCCCCAGGACCAACTCTGCAAACCGATATTGCAAAGGGTTGTCATGACTCAAAGGTTGCAGGACATTTCGATCAAGAAAAAACTCTAGAGATTATCACTGGGGATTTTTACTGGAAAGGAATTACCAACTGGATAAACGACTATGTACGGTCATGTACAGAATGCCAAAAGGCCAAGGTACCAAGGCACGCACACTTTGGCCTACTGCAACCATTGCAAGTACCTTTTGCAGCTTGGGCATCTACCTCGGTAGATTTTATTACGCAACTACCCAAATCTGCAGGATACAGCCAAATTATGGTTGTAGTTGACCGATTCACAAATGTGGCACATTTTATTGGTCTGGAGGAAAATAAGAGCGCAAAGGATGTCGCTCAGGCATTTATCAAAGGAGTTTGGAAACTTGATGGTCTACCAACCGAAATCATCTCCGACATGGACGCAAAGTTTGCAGTAGAATTCTGGGAATCTCTGTGCAAGATGTTAGGCATAAAGAGAAAAATGTCTACCGCATACCACCCTCGGACTGATGGACAAACGGAAAGGGTCAACCAAGTACTGGGAGGATACCTGCGGATATTTGTCAACTATGATCAGGATGATTGGTACCACCTTTTACCATTAGTCGAGTATGCATACAACAACTCGGTAACAAGTACTCATGGAATAACACCATTCTTTGCAAATTATGGTTTCCACCCTCAAACAGAATGGATAAAGGAGCGAGAAGCCCAGAATCCCGGAGCTACTATGTATGCTCACTGGATGAAAACGATACATGAAAAGGCAAAGGAATCACAGGAAAAGACATGAGAAGGAATGAACAAATATTATGACCGCAAGGCTCACAGCCAACCAGACTTCAAAACACGGGATTGGGTTATGCTAAATGCAAAGAATATCTGCACTAAGCGACCATCCAAGAAGTTAGCACTAAAATTATATGGTCCATTCAAAATCCTGGAGCAACGCGGAAACCTTGCCTACAAGTTGGAATTATTTGAACGCTGGAAAATCCATCCAGTAATCCATGTATCGCTACTAGAGCCATACAGAACTTCAATTCGACCAGTCCGAGAACAACCACCCATGACACCAGAAGATGTTGAAGGTCACCTAGAATGGGAGGTGGAAAAAATCATTAAGAGTGAAATAATCTCTTATGAACGAAGATTCAAAGGACAGTCAAGAACCATCCAAGAACTTCAATACTTTGTTAAGTGGAAGGGATGTTCAGAAGATGAGAACACCTGGGAACCACCGGAGTACTTACAGCATGCTCAAGAATTGGTAGAAGATTTTCATAAGGATAATCCGGATATGCCAAGGTTGGGCTAGGTAGTATCTCCGGAAAGGTTTCTCCTGCTGTGCCCAAGTTATCACAGAAGGTTTTTTATCCCTACCGGAAGGAGTACTAAAAGGTTATATTGCTTCGGGACGAAGCCTGGAGAGGGGGAGCTAATGTTACACACATGGGAAAAGGTACAAATTAGTTGATGTGATAGTATATAGAACCAGGAGGTTACTATATGACTACAACCCACGCTGGCAAGAAGTAGTGTCTATAGTAGAGCTGCACAGCCTTGGTGAAAGATCTAGACTCTAATGTAAGGAGGACTATGACTCTTGATAATCCGCATGCATATGCACTTGAGTGCATATATGCAGGAGAGACGGCTATCCAGACTGATCAACTGGAATTCCGTAAGATGTTGGCAACTGAGCTACAGATACTTGAACTTAGTTCATTTGGCAAATGAATCGAAGGCTATTTACTGGTGGAGTGCTAGACACCCTCAGAATACTAAATTGTTCGGGGGATCATTTGACCGAGCGGGCATACATTTTCAGGGTCAAACTGGGTTTCCACTTACCATGACCCTGGCCATGATATCTAACGATACTTCATATATATGTCTAACATAAGTACCTGGAGATTCGTATAAATAGCTAGCAGTTCCCGATAGTTAAGGGATCATCCAGAAATAGAGAAGAGACCTAAAGAATATATTCAGTTATCATTAAAACAAGTTTACAAGATTTCTAGAAATATCTTTACCCTTTATCTTTGTTATTACCGGAGCTTTCCTGACAACTCTCCTACCTTCTCGATACAAGCACGGCCTAGGCAATTCTGCAGTACAGAAGTGCCTACCCCGTAACACAAGCTATCAAGTTGCTAACATGAGAAGTGAAATTGTGCGCATTACCCATCAACAAATGGCACATATGGGTTGGCGGAAATGTTTTGAATATGCTTCAAGACACTTCTACTGGCTCTCCATGAGGAACGATTTCAGAGACTATGTCCGCAGATGCCACCTATGCCAGCTCAACAAGCAACCTACCACTGTCCCTGAAGGGCAGTCACCACCCTCCCTGTCCCCAGCCAGCCATTCTCGTTCCTTGCAATTGAATTTGAAGGACTTTTCCCTAGCGATTCCAAGCTTGAACTCAACATGGTTGTCTTGGATCGATTCTGTGGCTTTACCTACCTCATACCAGTCCCCCAGAACATCACAGCTATCGAAAAATAGCACACACTCTCATTGAGCGAGTTTTCTCCATTCATGGTTTCCCTACCTCCCTGGTCTCGGACAGAGACCCCTAGTTTACATCACGCTTTTGGACACAGCTTATGGTGATTCTTAACGTTGATCTCAACATGGCTACACCATATCATCACCAGACCAATGGACAAACTGAGCGTAGAATCAGCACTGTTCGCCAATGCTTTAGGAGCTATGTTAACCCTAAAGGAACTAATTGGGTTTGCCACCTACCTCATGTCCAGACTGCAATCAATGCAGCCCCCAGCGATAGCACAGAACTCCCCCCCTTCGAAATCACCTTTGGCAGACTACAAAACTTCCTCCCTAGCATCAGAGTTGTCCTCGCTTCAGTACATGCCGCAGACGAGAATGCTTCACAGATCATGAAGAATCAACAACTTGCCCGAGATGCACTCAAGAAGGCCAGAGCACACTAAACCACGTCCAGCCAAAACAGAAGAAAGGATGGACCCCCAATCATCCCTAACGAAACTGAAGTTATCCTGAAGTCAGCACCCTATGTCCATAAGGTTGAACGAAATCACAAGCTAGTTGGACCATGGTTAGGACCTTTCTCCGTGAGCGAAGGGCCAGTCAGAGACAATAACTACAAACTCATACTCCCCCCAGTAATGGCAGGATGCCACCCATGGATCCATCACAGCCATCTTCGCATTTACCTAAGACCCAACCCCATGGCCTTCCCAGGAACACCTGAACCCATATCCAATAAACCTGTCACCATCGATGCTAGTGGAAAAGAACAAAGGGAAATCGAAAAGATACTCGAAGATCGAATACACCGCAGAAAAAGACAGTTCTTGATCCATTGCAAAGGCTATGACAAATTGAAGCAACATGGGTACCCCTCTACAACCTAGAAAGTGCCAGCACCCTCATCAGATCCTACTGGTTCGATACCTACAATGAATCTATACCTTTCAGAGTCCCTTGGTCCCATGGCGAGACTTTCTCTGCCTGGACACTTCAGAAACCAGAATATGCCCCCCTCTCACCTAAGCATGACCCTGACGGATATTGGAAACCCCTCCAAGACTCAGACTACTCATAATCCGATACCAGCACAACACTCTCCACCTTGGATAAATCTGAGATGGAAGGCTAACTGCCTCATGGTATTGTCTTCACTACTATGGGGCTTAAAAAGGTGTAAGGTCCTGACACCAGTGATGGATATATGTTTACTGATTAAGTTATATGTTTTGAAATTGAGTGGAATGCTTCTTGGCGAGTTGGTCATTCAGCCCTTCAGGATATTCCTCCTTGTTTTATTTGTTTTTATTTCTTTTAAGGGGAATGCAACGGAATCCTACTATATTTCTACTAGTACTACTGACTTGATGTTGGTTATTACTTATGGGGGTTTATACGTGATAAGCGCTACTAATTGGTTGTCCCTTCCTACTTGGTTATGACGACCTAACTGGTTATTCTTTTGTTGTTTCGCTTATCACTACCCCTCCTTGCTTCTACCCATTTGGGTATTGCTATCCTCTTGCCATACCTACTGGATTTGTATAGTAGCAGGGATCTCTAGTTCCTTCTATTTTGAATTCCATTACTTGTTTTATTAGCTCCATCGTGTCGCCTTTGACCATCTGTTTTCGGAATATAGTTACCTTATTATACTGCCTCTATTAGCATGTTTTTGGACATGATGTTTGCACTTTTGGTTAGTTTTCCTAGCTATAATCTTTTGTATTTAAAGAGCATGCAATCCATTAACGATTCGGACTCTCTAGCCTCACAGGACTATCATCTTTAATACTACAAGTTGAATGGTCACTCTATTAGTTCCTTACCTTTTACCTTGTCTATTGAAGACCTATCCAACGAGGCTTCTCCCCCTATCCTAATAGTATCTTGCGAGTCCCTTCGGGATTCTCGAGATACTTGGGAGTAGGTTACACTGAGATATAGGAAGGTCGCCGTGCATTAGAACAATTGAGTAGCTACACCGAACGGGAGCAGCAAAGGTTATGTGCCAAGGTTCTGGAAGCGTTCATACACCAACAGGCTCCACAGGTGCAACAGGCCCAAGTCTCAGTAACAAGGGACTCAATCCTGGAAAAGGCACTAATGGAACTCAATACTAGGTTGAACCAATAGGAACAGGAATGGACCAGAAGGATGAATGAGTCACGCAAAATTGCTGCTCAACAGCAACAAGAACTGAGTGCGGGTATGAAGGCCTACCTAGATACTCTGGTACTTCAATAAGTGGAAAAGACACCTGCACTAACACAGCATAGACTACTGATGGTAATCTAGGACCGTCTAACCGAAGACAATCATTGATATCAATAGAAGGTACTATTCCTACAAAGCAATCAGCATCAACTCTAAGGAAGGATAAAGGAATTGGAGTTGACCGTAGAGGAAATAACCAACCACCACCACCATGTAACCTTGGTGATGCCCCTGATCCAGATGATGATGGGTCCGATAGTGATGGATAGGATGGATAGGGTAGACAGGGTTGAAGGCTGGTACGCGCTCTCCGTTTACCGTGTCTTCCCAGGAACAATATACGCGAGGACAGGTTAACTATGGCTTTGTTTGAACATATCTTTGGACTTTCCTGACCAGCAAATCAAATAGGGGAATCACCATACTTCTTCAAAGGAAATGACTACCAAGATATGCGAAACTAGTTGACAGCCTGTGAAGACTATTTCAATTGCAATCCTACACAGTGGGAAAATCATGCTCACCAAACAGGTTTTGCCTTGGGGAAAACAAAGGGGAACATAGTGGTACTCTTCTCGGGGAAATACTGGAAGGTGATGGGTGTACTTGGTGGATATACCTGAGACCCAGACTATTCTACATAGGAACACTTTCAACAAGATATTACCAAGCGATATTTCGGCATCGAGGAGGATTGACTAGCCCTAGATAAAATGACTAAGGTAGTCAATAAGGGAAAAATCAACACCTATCTTCTCCGTTTCGAAAATCCCAATATCAAGGCCAGTCTCACAGGAATTAGTTGGAGGGTATGGGTGGAAAGCAAACTTCCAGAGGATATTCTTCGCCAGTTATTCGATCTGAAGTTCTCCTCTGATGAGGAATGGATGAAAACACTACCAGAATTTGGCAGACAAGAGGAGGAATTTCTGGAACAGGGAAATTATCCTAATGAGAACCCTTGAACAGTGGATCTCGCAAACGAAAAAGCCATAACATTGGTAAAGGAGTCAATACCAAACAAGGATATACCAACCAGAAAAAAAAAACAATACATCACGATGGAAGGGAGCTAAGGCAGGGCTATTGGAAACGAGAGGGGGTAATAATAATGAAGACGAGCATACTGACTGGAAGAATGCTCACATTGGAATCCCCCAAGATGTTGTAGATATGCAAAAGGCAGAAAAGGCTTGCACTCGCTGCTGCCTCTACAATCACACCTGGTGAAAATGTTGCAAAGATATCCTGGTAGCAAGAGCCTTCGCTAAGCAACCAATAAAGGACTGACTAAAACCCTCTCGGAAACCACTGACAGCAGCTCTCACATTAAGGAAAGCAACACCAAAGGTGAACCAAACACAGAGCGAACCAGCACCTCAGTGATCGGAATTATCAGACACAGATATGTACTAATGGCACTAACAGTGACAGCGACTGGGTATTCGTGGTCCTAACAATAGCGAGTAGAATCAAAATTGGGAATTGTCATTCCCTAGAACCTCGATAAGGTTCTCTAGTGTGCTTCAACTAATTACATTCAGGGGACCGGAGGATGAGACCTCTGCCATTAAAGAGATCTCGCTTAACTTTTTTTTCCCTCAGATTGGTTCTAATTTTAGGTTCCTGCTTTTTACTTCTTCAGAAGAAGGATCTCCTTTTTTAGGCACTTGGTTGTGCTTCCCGTGTTTAGACACACAGAAAGTGGTGGGCAGTAGAAGGGGTGACCCCGCGATACACTCTAACCCTAGTTGCCTCCGGTATAAATTATCGTTATTAAATCGGCCAGAAGGGTAATTTGAATGCAGGACCCTGCGGACAAAATGAACAGGCCAGGCTCATTTTACCACTACACCATAGCTGAATAGCTGTAAAGTCTTCTGAGAAACCTTATGATATGGGCTCAGTTAACTACAAGCAACAACATGGTCCCAATATTTCACCTTTTAGACAAGGTATTCAAATTTCGGAAATGGTTACTATTCTCAGAATTTTCTGCTCTTTTAGGAAATGAAATTTATTTTTGAAAAATATTACTCCTTTAGGGAATTATCCTACAGGAAAGACAAAGAAGTTTAAAAAGGTTTTATTGCATTTGTATGGCGTTTTACAGGTTTCTCCCCTATTGACTGGGGGTTTTAATTTTTTGAGAGCCCGTTGGCAGGGGGTAAAGACCGCTAGTAGTAGGCTGCCCAGAAGTTTTATAATTAACTATTTGTTTAGTTAGTCTAAGGAGACCTCTATAGTCGAAACAATGCTGGCGCTGTGTCAAACACCTATCCTAAAACAACTAATTTGTCTTCTAAGCGAGGATGAACGGACTTAACCTGGTCATAGAAGTGACTAAATCTTACACATGAGGAACCAAAACGCTACCAATGCTCAGAAGGAACTGCACATATTGATGTGTACAGGAAGCGATATCGCGGGTCAGTCTTATTGGACTCAAGATCCAATATCTTTGTTATACACAAAAGTTTGATCAAGGAATTAAATATTCCATACGAATCTCGCCAAAGTCCAAGCGCTATTGAAATTTATCCGAGATTGTGTGCAAAATCACACCAATAGGAAATTATAGAATAATAATACCATTTGAGGTGTGGAATAATGAACATCCCATAACAGGAGTTCAAGACTCAGAAAACAGTAGGTTTGAGGCTTCTGGATGTCAGCTTCATCTCATACCGGAAGATGAAAGAATATCAATAGAATGAGATGATCAGGTTTCGGGAGATCCAGAGTCAGTAGTTATTGAAAGAATTGCAAGAGTAGATGATGAGGAAGAAATAATCCTTGATACACTACCCACACAATAATATAACTATAAGGACCTTTTCCACCTATCACAAGTGGCGAAACTACCTGTTTATCTGACCTTCAATCACGCTATTGACCTCAAACCAGATACCCAATCACCTTGGGGACCAATTTATCTCCTCAGAAAAGCAGGTAAGAGCACTGCAAACATATCTAGATGATATGTTAAAACAAGGGAAAATTTCCCCCACCAAGTCACCGGTTAGGGTACCAATTCTATTTGTACCAAAACCAATGGGGCCATCTTATGTTAGTAGTTGACTACCAAGGACTAAACAAACTCACTATCCACTTCAAATATCTACTACTCCTTAAAACTGAACTACATGATCGTGTAGAAGGAGCTACTTTTTTACTAAGCTGGATCTGAAGGATGGTTACTACCTGATCTGTATAAGGAAGGGCGATGAATGGAAAACAGTTTTTCGCACACGATACGGCTTATATGAATATGATGTCATGCAGTTTGTTCTGGTAAACGCAACAGCCACATTCCAATCAATAATGACTATGATCCTGAAAGACTTACTCGATGAAGGAGTTGTAGTATATATTGATAATATACTGATATACTTTAAATCTGTAAAGGATCATGTTATATTGGTGAGAAAAGTCTTAGAAAGACTCCGAGAATACAGAATGGCCATCTTACTTATAAAAAGTACCTTCCATTTCACATCAGGGGAGTTCCGGGGGTATATTGTGGCTATTGATAGAGTTGCTATGAGCGACCGAAAGGTGGAATCAATCAAGGCCTGGAAACCACCTCAGTCGGTAAACGAAATTCAAATATTGATGGGCTTCACCAACTTCTACCAGCGGTTCATAAACAATTTCTCTTCACTATGTGTCCTAATTACTGATTTGCTTAAGGGAAACCCTAATGATTTTTCTTAGAGTGAAAGGCAATAGCAAGCGTTTGAGAAGCTCAAATGTAGGTTTATCTCTCCTCCGATATTATGTCATTTCCATCTTGAAATGAAAACAGTTGTGGAAACAGATGCCAGTGATTACGCCCTTAGATGTGTCCTTTCTAATTATTTGGACAAAAATCTACATCCTGTCACTCTCCATTCTCAAAAGTTGACTCCTGCTAAACGCAATTATAACATTCATGACAAGGAATTGTAGGCAATATTGGTTGCGTTAGAAGAATAGCGACACTACCTTGCTGGGAATGATAAACCTTTGACAATATACACCAATTATCAAAACCTACAATATTTACTCACAACAAAGGCCTGGTCAGCAAGACAAATCGGCAGGGCTTAGAAGCTCAGTGATTTTACCTTTAAAATAAATAACCGACCAGGAACCAGAGGGGGCAAACCTGATGCTTTAAGCAGGCGGCCATAGTACCGCCCTGAGGAGGGAGCTCAGCATGCCAAGCAGGTTATACTGCAGTCTTATCACTGTGAAAACCTCTCGAATATCCGAAACTTAGTTGTCTCTGTTATATGGTGTAAAGAAAACTCTGCACAGCTCTACCTATAGTTACCCCAGGAGGAATGGAATAATATAATCAGGATTAAAAGACTTCAACTGCAAGCAAGAATCCCGACTCGAGGTTCTAAGCTAGCCGCCTGTCAAAACCTATAAAGTACCGAAAACATCATAGTTCCTGCAAAAGCGCAAGTGCTGATAAGGACAGGATTAGCTATCGTATTACCAATTGAAACATTTACACGTATTGTACTACCTAGTAGATTAGCAGTCAAGCATGATATTTCTATTGGTGCCGGAGTAGTGGATGCAGACAATAGAGGACAAGTTAAGATTCTCCTAGTCAACATTACTGACAATCCTTTACAGGTATATACAGGAGGCTGCATAGCCTACATGATTGGGGAAAAGGTTAATGAGAGAGAACTTCATAAAGTCATGGAGTTAAATAATACTAAACGAGCAAGCCAAGGGTTTGGCGGTTCAGATATATGGTTGGAAGAAAACTAACTACAATTATCTTTCCTACATTCTGATAGAAAGCATGAATATTTGGACTCAACTGACATTACCTTTCACCCAATTTGAACTAAAGGACAAAGGCACATGTCGAATACAATAATTGCCAAGTGCCAAGTCAAGAATTTTAATTTAAAATTCTTGGAACTGGTAAAACAAATGGCAAGCGAGGATCCAGATTGGGTAAGCCAAAAGAAGGAACTGGAAAGTTTACGGGATGATGGCAAAAAAATGCCGTAACAAAGGACCCAAAAATATGGAATGCTCTTCTATAAAGAATGCCTATACGTTCCTCAAAACGAACACCTATAGACAGATATTGGACAAAGCTGTCATGACTCTAAGATGGCAGGACATTTTGGTCAAGAAAAGACTATGGAAATTATCACAAGAGGCTTTGCTGGAAAGGAATTACGAACTGGATTATCAACTATATACGTTCATGTACTGAGTGCCAAAAGATCAAGGCACCAAGACATGCACGCTTTCGGCTATTACAAGCTTTACAGGTCCCATTTGCTGCTTGAGTATCGACCTCGGTAGATTTCATCACACAACTACTGCAACCTGCAGGATCCAGCCAGATCATTGTTGTAGTTGACTGGTTCACCAAAATGACTCACTTTATTGGCTTAGAACAAAACGCGACTGCAAAGGACGTTGCCTAGGCATTCATAAAAAGAGTTTTTGAAACTTCATGGGTTACCAACAGAAATCATCTCTGATATGGACGCAAAGTTTGCAGGAGAATTTTGGGAATCATTGTGTAAGACATTAAGCATCAAAAGGAAGATATCTACGGCTCACCATCCTCAACCTGATGGACAAACGGAAATGGTTAAGCAAGTGCTGGGAGGGTACCTACGAATGTTTGTCAACTATGATCTGGATGACTAGTACCATCTAGTGCCGTTAACCAAGTATGCATATAACAACTCGGTAACAAGCGTACTGGGAATTACGCCTTTCTTCCCAAATTATGGTTACAATCCTCAAACAAAATGGATAAAGGAGCAAGAAGCTCAGAATCTGGGAGACACCATGTATGCTCTCTGGATGAAAGCGATACATGAAAAAGCAAACAAATCCCTTAAGAACACTCGTGAAGGGATGAACAAGTACTATGACCACCAAGCTTGCAGTCAACCAGACTTCAAGATTAGCAACTTAGTTATACTGAACAAGAATAATATCTGCACCAAGCGGCCATCCAAGAAATTAGCAGAAAAATTATATGACCTGTTCAAAATCCTAGAGCAACAATGAAACTATGCTTAAAAATTGGAAATATCAGAGCGATAGAAAATCCAAGCGGAATTCCAAGTATCGCTACTCTAGCTATAATGAAAATCTGTTCGACTGGGCTGACAACAACTAGCCCTGGCACCAGAGGATGTTGAAGGTAACCTTGAATGGGAAGTGAAAAATATTATCAAGAGTCTAATAATCTCTTATGAGCGAAGATGTAGTGGACATTCACGAACGATCTAATAACTTTGATACTTTGTCAAGTGGACAGGATGTTCCGAATGTGAGAACTGTTAAGGGTAGCCGATTCTAAGGGCAAGCGAATCGAACTAAGCTTTTAATCTTTCTTCGTAAACGGAGATTGACTAAGAAGGCTTGTAGGTAAAGGATGCTGAGTAAAACATATAATATTGATAAGATCTCTTCTCCGTTGCTTGATGATGGCTAAAGCTTGTGACTCACTTCGATATTTATTTCCCGCGTCTGGGTGTTCACGGACTACTTCTAACTTCTATAATTTAATAAACATCCAATGGTTTCCTTTCTTCAATCTTAAGTGTGAGAACCCTTTGAACCAGAGAATATTGTTGCCCCTGCAGCTTATCGACACGTCAGAGCTCCTTCATTTCCTGATGCTGTGAACCATTTCTCATTCAGAAATATCATTCCTAGTTCTGCCGGATAACTCAGGTGGTCAATCATGGTATCTACTAATAGTTTCTTAGAACTCCAAGTGGCCAACTTGGCTGATGACCTATCTAGTTACTGCCGGCTTTCCCGGTGTCTTGCAGATGACTTTCAGGACGACTGTAGACTTACAATCAGTCCAATACTGTATCGTATTGCTATGCCTCTCCTTATCAACCTGTTCTGATATGTCCTTAGACCAAGATAGCCATGTTTTCAGGGTCTGAGTGGGTTTTCATGTTTCTCCCAGAGCCCACTCATCATATTATCATTTTTGCGCGAAGTGTCCTGTCACTTTCGGTCAATTCCAGCTACAGCTGTATGGAATAGGCTATACCTATGCGGACACGGATCCTGTGCACTTGCTTCCAGTTGCATTGGATTGTCCGAGTCTCCCTCTCCATATACCCTGAGCACAGCATCTAGTCGGCCTCACCGCGACGACATATATGGTATTACAAACGGGCTCCTATATTTGGTATTTTGGTGGGGAGACACTTTTTACTGTAGGTGCTACAGGTGATGTACGGGCCCAACAAGGGGGTGGGAGGGGTATGAGTAGTATCTCAGCCCAATTTTCATATGAATTGAGTGCTGGATTCCTGTACCTTGTACCCATGTGCCTAACATAAGCTCTCTCCCCCATGCGTTTATCCCGAATAGTCTTTTCCTAAAGGTTACCCTCTTGTATCATAACAATCAAAATAAACATAAAAACTAAAAAACAGTATTACAAGTCCATATTCTGAACTTGACTTGGTAGGGTAAAAAACCTAACATGTTTGCTTGGACATGCTAGGAAAACCTTTTCCTTGTGATTTGACATCTACCCGGTTTGGCATATCTGGATTCTCCCTATGAAATGCCTCGACCAATTCCTGTTCATGCTCTATGTGGTGTGGTGGTTCCCAAGTTTTTTCATCCTAGGACCAACCAGTCCACTTCACAAAATAACGTAACTCACGCATCAATCGGTTGCGACCCTGAATCCTTCTGCTGTAATAGATTATTTTACTCTTTACGAGTCTCTCGATCTCCCATTCGAAATCTGAATGGATTTCCTCAGGTTCGCAGGGAGGCTGCTGCCTTCCTGGAAATTTGGATAACTGATAGGGTTCAAGTAAGGATACGTGGAATATAGGATATATGTTCCATTTCTGCGATATTTCTAGATTGTAGACATGTTAACCACTATTTTCTAATACTTAAAATGGGCCTTACAGCTTTGAGCTAAGCTTCTTAGAAGGTCGCGTGGTGCATATATTTTTGACATTTAATATAACTAAGTCGCTGACTGCCATGTCCAGTTGCTGCCTAGCCTTAGGGTTTTAATACTTGCTCATGTTTTCCCGTGTTTGTTCCAAAGCTTCTCTGGCCTGTTGGTGTATTATTTGCATCTAGTACACATATAGCTGTGCACCTGGATTTTAAGCTTCGCGGTCCTTCATCCATTCTATTTGTGGATGAACTCCATAGTTTGTGTAGAATGGTAACATGCTATGAGTATTAGTTACTGAATTGTTGTAGGCATACTCGGCTAGTGGTAGCAACTGGTACAAGTCTGTTTGATCATAATTGACAACGTTCCTAAGGTATCCTCCCAGCACTTGGTTGATCCTTTCTGTTTGTCTATCAGTTTGTGGTTGGTATGCAGTTGACATCTTACGTTTTATTCCTAGGCTTTTGCATTGGGATTTCCAGAATTCTCTCGAGAACTTTGCATCCAGGTCAGGGATGATTTCGGCTGGAAGTCCATGTAGCTTCCAGACTTCCCTTAAGAATACAATCTCAATATCCTTAATAGTGGAATTATTTTCTAGACCAATAATGTGGACCATCTTTGTTAACCTATCCACAACTACCATAATGTAATTCTTACTTGTGATTCTGGTAGTTGTGTGATGAAGTCGGTCGATATGAATGACCAAGCAGTGAACAGAACTTCCAGGGGCTGCAGCAGACCCAACCACTCAGTCGTGGAGATTTATTATGTTAACATTCATCACATGACTGTACATAGTCATTAATCCACGCTGTTTGTCCTTTCCAGTAAAAGTCCCTGTTAACTATTTCCAGAGTCTTTTCCTACCCAAAGTGTCCCGCTACCTTAGAGTCATGGTAACCTTTGGAAATGGTTGTCTGTAGCTGTTCGTTTTCAGGAATATATAGGCGATTCTTTTAGTAGATCTACCATTCTGTTACGGCCCAGTGACTTGGTAGTAATTTGTCCACGTTTGTTAACATTTCCAATTCCTACTTGCATTCCTTCCACACTTGATCCTTACGGCCTGCTTCTTCAATGGTTCTTAATAATGTTTGGTTATATTTTCTAATATCGACCTTGGACATTATTGCATTAGACCTTACGAGTATCCCTTTGTCTGGAATTGCTTGATAGTGTATTTCATCGAGAAACTCATTTTGAGCCTTGTTCGCTTGTAAGTAGGCGACCACTACCTGGGTCTGTATTGTAGGGGATTGGCTTGGTGATATAGCTGTACTCCCAAATCCACCTCTGCCTCTTGCAATGTCTGCAAGTCCGTCAACTTCCATGGCTTCAGCTGTGTATATGTTCTCAATAATCATTTGTGCCATTCAGTCCCCTTCATGGATCTGGCAATCTTGATTTCCATAGTTCATTATGATAACCTTGACTTCCTCAGTATAGTCAGCTTCAAGTAGTCCACTGCTAATGCTGATCCGGTATTTGACTACCATTCTACTTTGCGGTACTAAGCGTGTATATATTCCCGTTCATAATCCAACATTAATTCCTGTCTCTACCAGCTGTTGTCCTTTGGCTGGGATTATGAAATCCTCAAGTGCATCCGGGTCATGTCCAGCTGCTAGCCGGGACCCTTTTGTAGGGATTCGGGCTTTTGGGCATAGCAATTTTATTCGTAAGGATCCAGTGGTTTCTGAGCCAATAAATCTTTCTTCCCTCTCGCTTTGGTTTAACTGCACCAAAATGATTTGAAAGTCGGAAGGCTTGAGTATTGACTATTCGCTATCCGCTGCTCCCTCCTCAGGACCGTACTCCAGCAGTCGGCTTAATGCATCAGGCTTTCCACCTTGTTTTCTTGGTCAATGGACAATTATGAAATTGTAGTTCACCAGTTGTTGAACCAACCGTATCTGTCGAGGATTCCATACCTTGGTTGTAAGGAAATTCGGAAAATACTGATGATCAGTATACATAGTAACTGGTTTTTCCGTTCCCACTAGGACCTGTTTCCACTCTTTGAATGCCTCCAGAATCGCTAGTAGCTCCTTATCATGTATCTTGTAATTTCGTTCTGCCTGGCTCAGCTTACGTGAGTGGAAAGAGACCAGATGTAGCTTTGGGTCCTTATCCTGTTATAGGACACACCTTAGAGTACGATCGCTAGCATCGGTTTCCACTATGATATCTCTGTCAGGGTAAAAATGAAAGTGTATTGGGCCTGAGATGAATCTTTGTTTAAGTTCCTCAAATGCCCCATCCTGTTCCTGTCCCCAGGTAAATTTTCTGGGGTCGCCCTTCAATGTTTTGGTAATGGTTTGCAGATTTTAGAGAAATCCTTAATAAAACATCGGTAAAATTTGGCAAAGCCAATGAATATTTCCACCTCTTTCACAGACCTTGTTGGATTCCAATTCTGAATGCTTTCAACCTTTCTTTCACTCATAGTGACTCCATCGATTGCCATATTATAACCCAAAAACCTGACTGTCTTTACGTGAAAAACCTACTTGGTAGTTGATACCGCTAGATCATATTCTTCCAAGCGAGAAAGCACCTTCTTGACCAAGTCAAAGTCTTCCTTCTACGTTTTAGTGTAAATTAGCATATTGTTAAGGTATACTATTACCCCATAGTTTAAAAATTCTCACCGAATTTTGTTCATCCTGGCCTGAAATGTGGCCGGTGCTTTCACCAGCCCAAATGGTATTACTTTGTATTCAAAGTGGCAGAATCGTGTGCGGAATGCTATTTTCCACTCATCTCCTTCCTTGAATATCAGAAGGTGATAACCATCTTTCAGGTTGAGTTTAGTGAATATTTGGGCCCCTGCAATGTGGTTACAGAGTTTGGGCATAAGTGGCAATGAGTATTTGTTAACCGCTGTGAGTTCGTTTAACTGTCGGTAATCCAGACACAGCCTCTTTGAACCGTCAGGTTTAGAGACAAATAAAATTAGGGCCCATGATGTATATTTGCTTTCCATGATTTTTCCCTGATCCTGCATTTTTTGGACTTAGTTGCTTTGCAAATCCAGCTTGTATGCTGACATAGGGCATATTGGGCCCCATGGCGGTACTGCGCCTGGCATTAAATCAATTGTGTAGTTGAAGGTTCTTCTTCCTTCTAGTTTCTCTACTATTTCCTGTGCAAAACCCCAATTAAGAACATGGCATTCCAAAGGTATTTGCCGGAACTCAGTCGCATCTGGTAGCGTAGGGGATGCATACCCGATTCTTTCGATACACTCGGCCTCTAGGTGATTTGCCACGGTTTCGTCTTATTCAAATGTCAGGTCTATACCTTCATCGTTGACATGACTCAGACATTTTTCATCTTCAAATATCTATTTTTGCACATCCTCAATATGCCTTGTGGGATGTTCTGTATGCTACCAGTCATAAGGAATAATAAGGTCATATTTCCCGTCATTTGCGATTTCACATGATATGTGAGATTGGTGTGTATTGCTCCTGATTTCTAACAGGATTGGATGTGTGTAGTGTTTTCCCCCATTTGCTCCTGTAGTTCCTTCAAAGATGTAAATATCCAAGTCATATCTACGTGTATGGTATGGCAGGCGCTGTTTGTTAACCAGTTGTTGGTTAATTAGGAAAATATTAGATACAGAGTCTAATAGCACACGAATTTGGATCCGTTCTCCATTGGCTTCAATGGTCGCCCTGCCTTCTGGGCATGAATAATAAGGCGGGGCTGGTACTTCAGTTTAATTTCCTTTATTATAGCCACTTGGGGCCTGTACATGTTCTTGTATGACATGTTTGTTTTTGTAGTAACTAGGGTGTTTGTTACTATGCTCGCAAGGTTTCTGCTATTGAAGCCTCCTCAGACAAAACAAAATCTTTGTTTTTGGTGTACTGGGCAGCCCACTACCAGTGGTCATTACCCCTTGACGAAGGGTTCCCATCCACCAGCTATTTGCCCTGCCTAACTGGAGCCGAACTCGTGTCATTAAGTTGAGCTCAGGGGATTCTTCATGTATCGCTGTGATTACCACATGAGTCTATCATGCCTATCTTGTCCACAAAGCCGGAGTCCAGGTTTGGGAATATTTTACCCCGTTCCATTTAGCGTGTGAACTAGGTAGCCGTAGTTTCCCATTCTCTTCCAATGTCATTTTTCTTGATGTGAGGAATCCTGCTCTGTTTGTTCAACTATTCCGTTGTCCATCCGACCTGTTATATATTTTTGTTCCTAGAAGGTTTCTCATGATCTAGGCTAGACTCATTCCTCTTTGTCATTCTTAAGATGTCCCTTGTCACCCCTGGTCTGTCTACTCTTCCCTGGATCTGAGGAAAGAATTTAGTGCTTTGTAAGGACACGGGTTTAATTGACCGGCTTCCGTACTGAGGCTCGTTATACACCAAATATTACCCTCAGCTTTCTTCTTTTTGAGATTTAGGTTCGCAGAGTTAGTCCTGGAATACTATGAGCCACCGTCCAAGTTGATCGCTTCTTGCTCGCCTGTCATTCTTAGGTCTGCGTTAGTCCAGTAGGTCTGGATGGCTTTTCTTGAGTCTCGCTTGTCTTTAGGTTTCCAACAGAGAAGCGCAGAATACTGGCAAGTAGGACCTTGCAGAGGTCGAGCCCACTAGATGATATCGGATTCGGCAAGGGGTCCATAACTGAGTACCCAGTCGCAGTCGCAGCCCATGCCTGTCAAGCTTATCTTACCTTTAATTCATGTCATCCAGTTCCCAAATTGTCAGTTGGTTAACTTGGTTCACTCCTGTTGTTGGCGATCTTAGCCCCTTTATCACTGTTATTCCTGGGGGTTGTCGATGTTGGGTTTGAAATTTCCCTATTTTTGTCCTATAACCGATTCCTGGGCCTGTTTCCTACAGAACTTTCAAGTATAGTTGGCCAAAGTGCAACGTATGCATTGATTGGCTTTCTTTGACTCTTGAATTATATTCTTAGGGATTCCTTTATGAGCTTCTATCCAATTTGTGTGCTCAACCTTGTTCAAATTATGTGTATTGGCACAATCTTATTGCATGAGTACGAAAATATAACACAGTATTAAGAGTATACTATGTGCACACTTGTGTGAGGAGTATTGTAGTATGAAGGTAGATTGGTAGTAGTTCTTGTCTTTAATTAACTAAAACAAAGTAGGCAGCAACAAGCTACTTATACAGGTGCGTGTCCTCCTTGTACTCAGTAACCAAATAGGGAAAACATTGTAAGAAATATAAGTGCGAACATGTTTGGCCCTGAAAAACTACCAAGGAAATCCCAATAAAATATGCGTAATTTGAAGTGGTGTACGCGAAATAAACGGAAACATAGCACATGATATATGACCGGTTCAAGGTCACTATACATGGAAAGATAAACGAGAAATCCCGCACATTACATAAGAAATATACGCATTATAACTCAAACATTATCATGAAATATAACTGAGAATATGATATACCCTAGTGGTAGTAATGTCTGTAGTTTCCCTGAGTAAACTAGAAATAACCAAGCAGAGACATAAACAATATTACCATAGGAAATATACATATGAAACGAATTGAAGAATTTCAACCAACCTTACCTTCAGCGTGGGCTTTTTTCTCTTTTTCTGCTTGTTTTTTTCAATATATAAGTCCAGCAATGGTTCTGCTGGATTTGGATTCCTCCTCCCGTTTTCCATTCTGAAAGTGACTTTTTCCCTGATTAATTTTTCTGAATAGTCCTTGTTGTTCCTTGAACGATTCATCTGCCTTGGTAACCCAGTGAAAGGCTATGATCCATTTGCTATCCAAGTTATGATTTTCATGTGTTTGCATACGAATGGCTTCAAGAGGAAGTTGCCACTCAACTATGGTTCACTAAGCGATACCTGATACTTCTGCCTTGAAATTGTGGTTTTCAATAGTAAGGAGATACTTTTCTATGTCCCCTATTTTCCAGACCTTCTCCATCTCGGCTAAGGCTTGTTGCGGCTTATGCAGTAGTGACAATCGTTCTGCAACTTCTGCCCGGAAGGTGATCCAGAAATAATAACCCACATGTTTAGCAAATCCGAGGTCCCCAGTCATTTTCTTCTGATATGTTATTGCGAAAGGAGCGACCTTGGTCCCTTCCATTCTTCCAAACGCATACTTGATGCGTACTTCATAGTTTTTGCATTGCTATGGATTTCTCTCAAAGTAGTCCTCAGAGTTTAGTAATAACTCGCATATCCCGAGTAGGCTTATTCTCAAACTTGAAATGGGGATTCGCCAATCATCTGTTGGTACGGCCTAATACTTGCTCTAGTAAGTACACTCATGCATCTGCCTCGTATTCGAACTTTCGTCCTAGCTAGGGTCTTCGTTAGGGTTCACTACCTTTTTTAGAGAAGCCAACTCTGTCTTTTGAGCCAGGGTCATCATTACCCAGATTAGGTGCATTCACTGGTGGAGGCGGTGATGGTCCTTTCCTACTATTGTTGTTACTTTCTCCATGATCCACTCCTTTTCCCTTGTGTCGAGATAGAATGAATCGGAATTCTTCCCGTCCGTCAGCAGTGTTCCATTTTTCTAACCCCAGATTTTCCACTGGTAGTGGTTCCACTATTTCCCACACACTAGGTGAGTTTCTGGCAACTTATAGTTGCATTACTGCCTCGCTTTTTCATGGTAACATGCGACTCATTTGGTCTCACGCTGCATTCAGCCTTTTGTTAATGGCTTCTCTCTGAATGTGTTCTAGTTCTAATCTTTGGTGGAGTGCTCTTAACTCCAGTCTGGTCTGTTCATATTCTTCCCATGCTACGACCTGCATTTGCAGAAGTTAGTCTCTTTGGCGGACTAGGACTTTTTCCAATTAGCAATCTCGGTCAAGAGATTCCTGCCCTGTTGCACCAATGTTACCATGAAGTTGAGTACTTACTGCTTCATGGTGTAAAGCCCGTTATATTTGAGTGTGTAACTTGGCCTCCAGCTTCTTAGTGGTTGCTGTTTGCAGGGTGATCTTCTCTGCCACCGTCATTTCTCACCCAGTATGGACCTGTTTTCACTCTTCTCCTATTAGTTGTTCACCCCGTGCAATACAGTTTACATGGTGATGAAGTTGATCTGCCTGGACCTGCGATATACTGGCCAGTTCATTCCAGGTCAGATGAGTATTGTCGACCGATTCACGCAAGGTTCGGTCAAAATTGCCTATTGCTAGTGCAATATGTTTTGCGAATTTTGCCAATGCAGGGTTTGTGGTATCAAGAGGCCTAGGAGTACTTGAACGGGTGCCGGGGGCTAACTTTCTTACTCCACTCGTCTGTGATAGGTGGTGGAGAGCCAAAGGTTATCTGGAGCATCCAGGGGGATGGTCACTCTCCACTAGAGATACTGCTTCGATATCAGATATAGCCTTATCCGTATCGACGATCAGTTGTCAAGAGGACATGGCTTAATGGGAGTTAGGAAGTCTCTCAAGTCACCAAGCGGAGGGTGTAAAGGATACATTCGAAAAAAAGCAACTGGATGTTCCACTATCCTCGCTGTCATACTGAATGAAGGTATGCCACCAGATACATGGTCCGGAAAATTCTTTATAGATTTTAGAGGAATCTTGTGATGACGGGACAAGTTTAGGATCGGTGAACCAGGAGGTTGTGTAAGGGTCCTGTAGGAACTCAATCTGCTGTGAGGAGTCGTATAGGAGAGTTTCAATAGTGGATATAAGTATTGTAGACTAGTTTCAAGAATTGACTTGTTGTTGATGGTGTAATCAGCTATGAGCTTGTCTGATTCCACTCGGATGACTTCGAGGTGACTGATAGTCATGTATTGAGCCTTGGTAACCAGGAGAAATATCAATATACTGTTAAGGGTGGTCAATTCTAACAGCAAGCGAATCGAACTAGGCTGGTAATCTTTCTTTGTAAACAGAGATTGTCTAAGGAGAGTTGTAGGTAAAAGATTTTGAGTAAAACTTATAATATTGATAATATATCTTCTCCGTTGCTTGATGATTGCTAAAGCTATGCAGTCACTTCGATATTTATATCCCAGGTCAGAGTGTTTGCGGACTAATTCTAACATCTCTAATTTGATAAACTTCCAACCGTTTCCATCCTTCAATCTTAAGTGCAAGAACCATTTGAAGATGAGAATATTGTTACCCCCTCAGCTTAAGGACATGTCAGCGCCCCTTTCCTGATGGTATGAACCATTTCTCAGTCAGAGATGTCATTCCTAGTTCTGCCACTTAACTCATGTAGTACATCGTGGCATCTACCAATAGTTTCTTAGAACTCCAAGTGGTCAACTTGGAGGGTTACCTATCTGGATACTACCGGCTTTCCCAATGTCTTGTGGATGGCTTTTCAGATGACTTGAGACTGACAATCAGTCCAATACCGTATCGTAATACTATGACTCTCCATATCAACCTGTTCCGATAGGTTCTTAGATCCTGATACCTGTAACGGAATTCTACCATGTTTCTACTATTACTACTAACTCAAGGTTGGTTGTTGCTTATTTGGGTTTATACCTGATAAGCACTACTATTTGGTTTTCTATTCCTACTTGGTTATGACTTCCTAACTAGTTATACTATCCTTGTTTCGCTTATCACTACCCCTCCATGCATCTACCCATTTGCGTATCGCTATCCTCCAGCTTTACCTACTGGATTTGTATAGTATTAGTGATCTCTAGTTCCTTCTTGTTTGGATTACATTACTTGTTATGTTAGCTTCATCCTGTCGCTTTTAATCCTTTGTTTTTGGAAGATAATTACCTTATTATGCTGGCTCTGTTAGCATGTTGTTGGACAGCATTTTTGCGCTTTTGTTTAGTTTTTCTAGCTAGAATCTTTTGTATTTAAAGAGCCTGCTATCCCTTGAGGATTTGGACTCACAAGCCTCACTGGACTATCATCTTTAATACTAAAAGTTGAATGGTCACTCTATTAGTTCCATACCTTTTACCTTGCCTATTGAAGACCTGTCCATTGACGCTTCTCCCCCTATCCTAATGGTATCTTCAGAATCCCTTTGGGATTCTCGAGATACTTGGGAGTAGGTTACAATAGCCATGTTTTCAGGGTCTGTGTGGATTCTCATGTTTCTCCTGGAGCTCGCTTATCATATTCTCAATTTTGTGCGGAGCGTCCCGACACCTACGGTCGATTCCAGCGAAAGCTGTACTGAATGGGCCGTAGCTCTGCGGACATGGATCCAGTATCCTTGATTCCAGTTGCATTGGGTCGTCCGAGTCTCCCTCTCCATAAACCCTGCACATAGAGTCTGGTCGGAAGGACTGCGAAGATGTATATGGTATTACTAGTGCAACGCCAATTTTCGGTTTCTTGGTGTAGGGAAACTTTATACTATAGGCACCACTGGTGACGTGCAGGCCCAACAAGGGTGCGGGAGGTGTATGAGTAGTATCTTAGCCCAATTTTCGTATGAATTCAGCACTAGATTCCAGTACCTTGTACCCATATGCTAACAGATTCCCTCCTCTCCGTGCTCATTATGGTCTACCCCTTTGAGCTCCGCGTGTCCTCTTCGGCCATCTTTGTTGATGGTTCCTCTCCTTTGCCTGCTTTTGTTTTACCTCACTTAGCTTTCTGCTCTTTCTCGCTTAACATTTGCACAGTCGGGAATTCCCTCTAACCTTCCTATACGGCTGAGAGACTGGGCTGCAGTAGGGGGAAACATCCATTAGGCCTACAGTTGCTTTAGCAGTCTGATGGTCGATTCCCCCACTCTCACTTTGATGAGAACTGCCTAGATGGCCACACCCACGACTCTATTTGTTCTTGGGTCTACCCCTCCTCTATTCTCACCCCCTTCTATCCTCTCCTCTTGACGCTTGATCGACTGGTACCCTACTACTTCCTGGCTGGCACCACACTGCTCCCCCTTCTCATAGCACCATACTGGCATAATATCCGTAGGATACGGTAATGTACATTATCTACTACATACTCCCTCCTCCTCTCTCAGCTGACCAACTGCCTTCAGCTTGATTCCTTTCTCTTCTTCAAGATTGGGGATTTAATTGCCCCTGCCCCCCACTGTACCCTTTTGGATTAGTGGGAATTGCGATGTTGTGCTGTTGGCCAAATTGATGGTTCAGGTTGATTTCTTGCTTAAGTGTTTTGGTTCCATTAGGGGTGTTGGTTCTTGTTCACTGTTGGATTTTGTTTATTTCCTATGTCGCTGGTTTGCTGAGGGGAAAGGTTTACTGTAATAGAATCCTACTATGTTTCTTCTATTACTACTGACTTGATGTTAGTTATTACTTATTTGGATATATACCTGATAAGCTCTACTGTGTGGTTTTCCCTTCCTACTTGGTTATGACTGCCTAACTGGCTATTCCTTCCTTGTTTCGCTTATCATGACCCCCTCTTTGCTTCTACCCATTTGGGTATCGCTATCCTCCTGCTATACCTACTAGATTTGTATAGTATTAGCGATCTCTTGTTCCTTCTTGTTTCGATTCCATTACTTGTTTTAATAGCTCCATCCTGTCACTTTTAACCCTCTGTTTTTGGAATATAGTTTCCTTGTTATGCTGCCTCTGTTAGCATATTTGTTGGACAGGATGTTTGCACTTTTGTTTAGTTTTCCTAGCTACAATCTTTTGTATTTAAAGAGCCTGCAATTCCTTAAGGATCCAGACTCTTAAGCCTCACAGGACTATCATCTTTAATACTACAAGTTGAACAGTCACTCTATTAGTTCCACACCTTTTACCTTGTCTATTGAAGACATATCCATAGAAGCTTCTCCCATTATCCTTATAGTATCTTAACAGTCCCTTTGGGATCCTCAAGATACTTAGGAGTAGGTTACATTAACTATCATTTGGGAGATATCAGGCCTGTTTCTTCTTAGTAACTTTTTTCTACCCAAGTGCCTAACTGTTGTTCAGTAAGAGGGTTTTTTCAGCTGCAGGGAGATGGGACGCACTGTAGTTGGAGGTTTCTTTCTGCCATAGCTTGTGCTTCAAGTAGTTTCTGTACCTTAAACAGTAATTCAATGAGATAATCAATCAATCAATCTGTACTGGTACTGTTTATTGAGAAAATGTAATTAATTAAAATGGGCAAAGATCTCTTAGTGGGGGTCCTAAGCTACAATGACTTTTATATACAGTACAACTTAATTAGATTTATGTATTCCAAACTGTGATCCAACATCATAGGCATCAGGTGTTCATGTACTCTGATATCCAGTACTCTGACTTTCCATATACTCCGAGTCTTATTATCACATCATTCTCATTCATCTCTCTACAGTATTTTTCAGCATGGCAAAGGGTAGATTCTGTCCCTAGTATCACTCTCACCAAAATTTTCACTTGTCATCAATCCATTAGGAAATCTTCAATAATTACACACTTGCCAGCATTACCAGCGCTCCACAGCCTCCGACACCGCCAGTCTATCACCTCCCCTCCTGCGCTCCTCAGTGACGCTCCGAACTGTCTGCCAGATAACCTCAGTCAGTTAGTGGCCACGATGTCATTCACGCCCGCATTCGCAACCATGTTCACTCGCCTCCAGCTGCCCTATCCTCACGAACATCTGATCCATCCTCGCGTCCATCCTCGCGAAGCTATCGTCCATCCTCCCGTTAAGCACCTCAACGATCCCGCGCAGTGCGCTCATCATCTCGGCATGGTTCTTCTCGACCTGCCTCTCTAGACCGCTCACTTTGACCTCCAGTCTTCCCATTCTGGCCGGCATTGAGTCGTCACCCTATAGATCGCATCACCATCAGTCTACTATCGCGTGTCTCTGTCCTTCCTCCTCGCATCACTCACCAATGAGTCCCTAAACGTCTCTGGCACCAGTTCTCCAGCTGGCTCCCCTATCAAGATCCCTCCCAGTGTCTCCTTTCTAGTTGCTTCAAGGTGCGGTGGTGGTGATGAGGAATGTGGCACCTGTACCTCAATCTGCATCTCCATAGCCACATCAGGATCCGTGTCCGGTATCGTACTCTCAGCTGCTGCAGCCGTCTCGCGTGTGCTAATGTCCGACATGCTCGCTTAGTGGTAGATTCCGAACGGCTGCTCACAGATGGTAAGCTCTAATGATATACGCACTCGGGTAGGGAGGATGACTTGTGTATATCACTAGCGTGATATGATGTTGCTGTTGTTGTTGTTGTTGTTGTTGTTGTTGTTGTTGTTGTTGTTGTTGTTGTTGTTGTTGTTGTTGTTGTTGAGGCCTGAAACAACAGCGAGGAAAATAGAAGAAATGGTTGGATGCAACGGTAGGGGGGGATGGATACCCTCCCTTATAAGTATCCAGCAAGAAGTACAGTTGCACCTCCATGCTCCCTCCCGCGCATTTTCCGCTTTTCTGAAATTGCTACTCTAGTGACACGTCACTTTCGCGCTTTGGGCCTATCAGCATCCTTGGTTCTATCTCGCGGTAGTTTCAGGTCTTTGGACTTGAGTTCCCCTCGTTTCCAATTTTTTGTCTTTGGAGATCTTTTTCTCCTTTACATCCTTCGGTCCTTCTATACTTCTCCGTCCTTCCTCTCGGTCGCGATAGCGAAGCGAGGTTCCTTTTCCGCCCGTGCCGTCGCTAAGACGGGCATGGTACTTTCCCGGTCGGTCGAACGCGTTTTCGACCTTGAAGCGGAGGTTTCGCGCCTCCGTCACCACGTTTCGGTGCTCTCCCGCCGTCTGCACGAGTGCAGTAAAGAGCGAGACTCCCTGAGGGCTTCGTGTCCTCCCTCGGTTCCGGCCTCCTTCGTGGGGGACGATGATTTTCCCTGCCCGCCTCCTTCGGATGAGGGGGTGGCTGACGGTGTGGCGTCTCCTGTTTTGAGGCTCCCTCCCTCGGTGGCGTCCTCTGTGGCGTCGGTGATGTCGGTTGTGGCCGTTGCGGTGGCGTCCTCCCCCTCGGGGGTGCAGGCGCCTGAGTCCTCTGTGGCTGAGCCCGTGGCGGTCGGTGTGGCGTCTTCGGTTGGGTCGGGTTCGTCCGGCCGCCGGAGTGGGGGTATCTTGTCCTATGGACGCCCCCCGCTTGTTTTGACCTCCCGCGAGGAGGATGAGGACGTGGTCCTCGGTGGTGTGATTGTTGCGCGTGGGGAGACGGAGACTCGCTTCGGGCTGGCGACGCCGGCGAAGAGGAAGCGTGTGGTGGAGGAGGGCGTGGCTTCGGCTGCTGCCCGTCCTGACCCTAAGTTTTGCACGAGGTGCAAGATGTGGGTGCCCCTGGCGTCGTTTG
>QFET01011723.1:2653-13886 GCA_003316355.1 Tuber calosporum | reverse complement strand
GATCGAAGGCTATCTACTGGTGGAGTGCTTGACACCCTCAGAGAAATAGATAGTCCGGGTGATCATTTGCTGTAGTGGGGTCATACAGCTTCAGGGTCAAACAGTGTTCGCACTGATTAGACCATGGCCGAAGTTTCCAAAGCTACTTCTTTTATATGGCCAACCTAAGTACTGGGAAAAGTGTATAAATAGTTAGCAGTCCCCCGTAGTTAATGGATCATCAAGCAACGGAGAAGAGACCTTAACAATATATTCAGTTATTCAGTTATTCACCTTCGAGAATCCCTTTTATCTTAACCATACTTTTACCGAGCTTGCCTGACAGTTCTCCGATTTTCTCGATACGAGCACGGCCTAGTCAATTCAACAGTACCGAATTGGCTACCCCGTAACATCACCCCAAGCATCAACATGATGAATAAGATGCAGGCGTTTTGGAATCGAGTCCTCAGATGGATAACCAACGCCTTCTTCTCTACCAACCTGACGGCATTGTCGGCAGAGGCGTGTTTAGCCCCGGTCCGACTCTACCTGCTACAAGCGTCCCTAATGGCAGCAGTCCGCATAAAATCTGCCATTCCAGGGGATAACATTGCGACTGCGATGCTGCCAGGGGGTTTTCCGCTCCCAGACAGCTTCAGATACCCCACGAATAGGAGGAAGGCTTTCGACAGAAATGGCGGTCTACGTCCAAAGGTTTGGGACTCAACTTCTACCACCTCGGTCCAAGTCCGCCTCCCGATTGATGAAATAGGGGCTACAGCTGCTGGGATATATCAGTCAAGGCCCTTTCCGGTAAAGCCAAACTGACTCGAAATGGTTCAAGAAGACGCCGCGAAGGCGTATATCGAGGCCAGGGAGTGGGTTACGAAAGAGGTACATAAGAGATGGGTACAGGAGGCATACCCGGAGTACTATATATATCGACTACCGTACTGCGATTGCTGGACTTTCATGACGCTTCCGAAATTCCAGGCCGGTAGAATACACCAGATAAGATCGAACAAGAGTTATCTAAGAGGGCAGGCAAGCTGGTCCAGCCAGGACCGGGATCCGACTTGTGACCTATGTCTACAGTCAGTTCAGACCTTCGAACATGTGATTACTGTTTGCCCCGGCCTGGCTCGGCCAAAGGAGGGGGTAGATCAGGGAATGTTTGACATAAGCCCAGGCTCTGCCCTATGGGAAAGAGGGGATAAAGGGAAAGCCTTGATGAAGGGTTTTGTTTCCTTTGTAACGCAGAATAGGTTGAACTTTCCAGGTAGGTTGGGAATTTTTCCGTTTACGAGAGACACGGACCTGAGGTCCTGATTTTGAATTTTTGCCCTGGGGCTAATGACTTGATGTTTATGATAGTGTTTTCTATTGTTATTTGTTATTTTATGGGGGAGGCGAAGTTTTTTATGTTATTGGGGTTTTTAGGCCATACCTCAGGGTGAATGGCAGGATTTTCCTGTACTTAGTACGAATAAAACCAGGGATTTAACAAAAAAAAAAAAAAAAAACAGTGAGAAAGAGGACATGCTCCCTCCCACGCATTTTCCGCAAAGTTGAAATTTGCACTTTTTTGAACACAGCGGAAAAGTGCCAGAATAACCCCCACTCAAAAGTGGCGATATCTGATACGTAACATTACACGAACTCAAAAACGATCCCAACGCATTTCTGAGTCACGCCATGGCATCTTGTGACGTGGAAATGGACATTGAGCCAGAGGAAGGCTCATCAGCGCCGTCAACACCGAGCCCGGAGGGCAAGGAAGACCAAGGCCCTGACCTCGCCTCCAAGGAACTTATGGAAGTAAGGATGATCTATCTCAAGGTCGACAGACCCACAAAGAACAACCCGATTACGATAAATGTCACGTCTTTCGACACCGATCTATTCTCAGATTCGGAATATACGATACTGACAGTGGTTATGGCACTTGCCTATCAGGTGCAGACGCTCACAGCCACGACTTAGAACCTCATCAGAACGGTTGACGACTTGTCGAGGAGCCCGGCTGCGGCTACCAATAAAGGAACGAAAACGATCCTTAATTGACAAGACCAACTGGAAGCCCGAAGTTACGCCGCGGTGGCCTCCCAGCCGCCACCATGATCTGAAACACAGATACCAGCTAGAAACAAGAGAAAAGCAGAAGCAGGCCCGACGCCGCCGAACCCCCCGGCACCAAAGCAGAAAAAGCAGGAGAAGCCCGAACAGACACTAAGCTCGAAGAAGGGAGGAAGCGAAGTTTTCCCGAAGAACCCGTCCACTAGCCTAGCAAGGAGAAAGATCTTTGCGACAAGGAAGGTGGCACAGCCATTAGTCGACCCGGCCCGTGATGAAGCAAAGATCTCTGTTGCTATCGCTACAGTCCTGTCAAAATGCGAATGTGAGGCACCAACGAATTTACAGGTGTTCTCGAATAGGACGAACGGAACGGTCACCTTGACTGCCCCAGCTAGGACAGACTTGGGACAATATACCCGGTACCTAGACAAGCTGACGGTAGCACTGAACGAGACGATCGACGATGGGGGTCCAAAGTTCCTGCCTTTTAGGAGGGCGCCTACAGACATCGACGTAATCGTGCACAGTGTGTCCCTTGCGGCGATCCCAAGGGACAACGAGGGTTTGGACAAGGCTGTAAAAGAGGCTTTCAAGCCGACCCATAAGATAGATATAGTGACGGCAAAATTTCTGAAACCAGACCGGGCCATCTCTGATGAAAAGAGGGCAACTTCAATCATAATCCGGGTTCCGGAAAATGAAGTAGCAAAAGTTACGCTATCGGTCCTCTTTATGGGCAAATACAAATAGTCAAACGTGATGTGGCAGGCATCGGCAACGATGCAATGCCACCGCTGTTGGAAGTATGGCCACCCCCAGGCAGGCTGCAAGAAGAATCTGCATGTGTGCCCGATTTGCTCGCAACAGCACACTGAAAGAGAACATCGATGCCACGAACCGGCCTGCTGAGGGTCACGGAAGGCAATCCCAGCTTGTTGCATGATGACACCTGCCAAATGTGCCGCCTGCGAGGGCCAACATTCGGCTCGAGACCCGGCTTGCCCGGAGAGCATAAGGGTGAAAGAGACTGCAAAAGAGAACTCTTACTCAAGAATGGCTTCCCGGGCCGCACTACTAGGCGAGGAAGGTGTCACCCCCCCAATAAATTAGGCCGTTGGGCCAGCATGTCGGGAACAGGGCATTCAAATGAAAAGAGCAGATGGAGATTAAATGTTGTACAACACAATTGCCGAGGGAGCAATAGTGTGTTTCTTTCTTTATTTCATATTGTCAGAGGTTTTAATGTTTCCTTTGTATATGTACAGGATCCCCAACTGTATAATGGGCAACCCCTCAGGGCCCCTGGTTACGAGTGTGTTTTTTTACCCCCACCCAAGGTACGGGTGTGTACCTATGTGGCACTGAGGACTCTGATTAGTGTTTCCTTTGTTGTGGTTTCAAAGGATTTTGATATTTTGTACTTGAGAATTTGTGGAAAGGAGGGACTTTTATTAGGCGATTGTCATTCCTTTGGCTTGATAAATACTTATAACAGGAACGATGGGCGACATACTGTATCACCAGGGCAACTGGTTATCGAAACGAAAGAACCGACACTTGTGGTCGGTGATTTAAATATACACACGAGCTTTCCTGACCCGCTACGGACTATGGAATCAGGGGAACGAAGACGGGGCGAGCACTTTATGCGGCTGGCAGTGCAGAGGGGTTTTACGATTATGAATACACCTGGGGTCTACACGAGATTCCCGGACAATCCTACGTTACATCAACCCTCGGTCATCGATTACACCCTAGCTAATTCAGCTTTATTAGCGAGAGTATCGAGATGGAGGGACCTATACCAACAGACAGGATCGGATCACATAGTCATACTCACAGAACTGGACTCGAAGGACTTACACCTGGCGACACCTTCTCCAGACTGGGACAAGATCAAATGAAGAGACGAGAAAGGGGTCCCCACCCCCTGGATAGAATCTTCCCTAAAAGATTATGTCGATCACGAATACAAAAATCTGGATGACCCAGCTACGGCCGTTAAGACCTTCGAGGAGAACTTGTCGAGGTTGATACAGATGGTAAAAGGCAGGGCCCCAAATGAAGAGACCAACGAGGTGGTCAAAGGCATGGTGGACGCCAGACATCACCGAGATGAGAAGGGTTTATACCTCTGCTGCCCGGTGTGTTGGACGTGACGGGAGCGGGGTGAAAGAAAAGATTGAGACGAGGAAAGCATAACGGGCTGCTATTATGAAGGCGAAGCGGAAACACTGGGATGAGTTCTTAGCCTCAACAAAGAAAAATGACTTGTGGACGGCACATCAGTTCACCAAGCAACGGATCCCGAACAGAGTACCTGGCAAAGATAGTAATACACCAGAGTTGACTGCGGCAATTATCATGAGTCACTTTTTCCCGAAGAATCAGGACCCAATATCGTCGAAACCCCTGTACCGTAGGGAACTTCGTTCGGCAGATAGGGTCACACCGGTTGAGGTATGGGAGGCCTTGGAGAAGTGTAGCAACAAGTCAGCCCCCAGGCCAGATCAGGTCCCATATGGGGTTTGGAAAAACATTAGTCGGCTTAACGAAAACGTACTGCCCTTGTTAGTGGACGACCTCCTGAGATGGGGGATTCACCCACCATGCCTAAAAGGGTCAATAGGCGTAATTCTGCCAAAGCTGGGAAAGAGTGACTATAGGGAATGTTCGAGCTTCAGGGTTATTGCTCTAATGCAGACTTTCTCGAAGATTGCGGAACGAATAGTCAATCGACGCCTTATGACGATTGCTTATAAAACGGACATGTATTGCATCAATCAGACTGGAATCCTGCAACAGAGGTCCACAGTAGATGCAGTCTTATCAATGAAACACTGGGTCAAGGAGAGTCAATTCACCAGAAAGAAGGTCTCAACGGTCTTCCTAGATGTGAAAGGGGGTTTTGACAACGTTAACCATAAGAAGCTCATGGCGATTCTCGAAAGAAACCAGGAGGTCCCAACATATATAACCGATTGGATACGGAATTTCGTCGCCTTCCGGAATGTTACACTGGCCTATCCGAGCAGCTCACGAACGGAATATAGAATCGATCGTGGGATCCCACAAGCCTCCCCCCTGTCCCCACTCCTCTTTGTGATATATGTTCGTGGTCTACACACGGCAGATAACCCAGTAGAGAGCTTTTCTACTTCATATGTGGATGATTTCCAGATTACGGTTGCGTCCAATTCATGGTACCGAAACTCGTGTTTGCTGGGGGGAGAGGTGGAAAGGATCAACAGTCGAGCAGAAGATCTGGACCTTTCTTTCAGTATCGCCAAGACAGAGCTGGTGCACTGGAGAACGCTGAGAGAGAGGCAAGCTGTCTCCGAGTGTCCGATAAGTTTTCAATCTCACATTATACAGCCGGCCGGGCGAGTGGAAAAATGGCTAGGTTTTTGGTTAGGTGATGAGGGAGAAACAACGACACATTTTACGAAAAGGATGGCGCTTACACAGGCAGCTTTCTTTCGAATTCAGAGACTATCAATGCCAGGAAAAGGACTCTCACCCTTCGGAGCGAGAAGATTGGCCAAGGGCATCCTATTGCCAACCATGCTATACGGGGCAGAGATCCTCACCCCAAGCATCAACATGATGAATAAGATGCAGATGTTTTGGAAACGAGTCCTCAGATAGATAACCAACGCCTTCTTCTCTACCAACCTGACAGCGTTGTCGGCAGAGGCGTATTTAGCCCCGGTCTGACTCTATCTGCTTCAAGCGTCCCTAATGGCAGCAGTCCGCATTACATCTGCTATTCCAGGGAATAACATTGCGACTGCAATGCTGCGTGGGGGTTTTCCGCTCCCGGACAGCCTCAGATACCCCACGAATAGGAGGAAGGCTTTCGACAGAAGTGGCGGTCTACGCCCAAAGGTTTGGGACTCAACTTCTACCACCTCGGTCCAAGTCCGCCTCCCGATTGATGAAATAGGTGCTATGGCTGCTGGGATATATCAGTCAAGGCCCTTTCCGGTAAAGCCAAACCGACTCGCAATTGTTCAAGAGGACGTCGCAAAGGCATATATCGAGGCCAGGGAGTGGGTTAGGAAATAGGTACATAAGAGATGGGTACAGGAGGCATACCCGGAGTGCTATATATATCGACCACCGTACCGCGATTGCTGGACTTTCATGACGCTTCCGAAATTCCAGGCCGGTAGGATACACCAGATAAGATTGAACAAGAGCTATCTAAGAGGGCAGGCAAGCTGGTCCAGCCAGGACCAGGATCCGACTTGTGACCTATGTCTACAGTCAGTTCAGACCTTCGAACACGTGATTACTTTTTGCCCCGGCCTGGCTCGGCCAAAGGAGGGGGTAGATCAGGGGATGTTTGATATAAGCCCAGGCTCTGCCCTATGGGAAAGAGGGGATAAAGGGAAAGCCTTGATGAAGGGTTTTGTTTCCTTTGTAACGCAGAATAGGTTGAACTTTCCAGTTAGGTTGAGAATTTTTCCGTTTACGAGAAACTTGGACCTGAGGTCCTGATTAGGATTTTTCGCCCTGGGGCTGATGACTTGATGTTTATGATAGTGTTTCTATTGTTATTTGTTATTTTATGGGGGAGGTGAAGTTTCTTATGTTATTGGGGTTTTTCGGCCATACCTCAGGGTGAATGCCAGGATTTTCCTGTACTTAGTACGAATAAAACCACGGATTTAACAAAAAAACAGTGAGAAAGAGGAGGAGATGAAGGAATATAAATAGGATTTGCTGTTTGTCTTTATCCCATACCAGCCTGACTATAAATTGAAAGTCTTACTGTAAGTTTGCCTTACTTTAAAAAATGTGTACCTGATATTGGTTACTATGACTAAGGCTACCAAGAGGAGCAAGACTGATAAGACTAGTAAGAGTAGTAAGCAGTTAGTTTATTTTCTGATTTGGTTCAAGTATCATTTGATACTTCGTCTGTTTTATTGACTAACCTTCTCATAGCCCTCTATTGTATTTAAAAAAACTGTCACTCTCTGGACTTAAACATAGCAGACTTCGCCACATGATATTGACATTATCCTAATTGAGCAGTTACTTCTTGTAAATGCCCATAAAACCATAGTTGGTAAGTTGAGGATTTAGCTAGGCTAGTGATAGAGCAATTGATGGCTGTCCAATAACCTATCAAGATCCAATATCGTTCTTCTAGAATTCCTAGCAGTTTGATATCTGTATACACTAATGTTATACTTTATCTAGATGCTCTTGAGTTGTATTACTCTAATACTACAAGGAAGCATTAGCGAATGTCTACGAACCATCACCACGTTTACTGTAACAATCACCAGAATAGGTCTTCCCTCCAAAAGTCAATCTTCTTCCCTCAAAATAGGCGAAAGTAAATCCTCTGGACGTCAAGATGGAAAAAAAAAAAAACCTCTATTGAGGTAGGTTGCGAAGGAACTCGATCGGGTTTGCTCTTATTCCTCTATGGAGGGATATTGATAATTCCCTTGTGGGTGCTCCATCTCATATCCCTTCTTTTTTTTTTTTTTTTTTCAACCCCATTCCCCATGCAATATCAGTTGAGGGGCTGTGGCGCACAAGTATCCATCTCACAAAACCATAACCTTGCTGATGATCCAGTCGTCGAACGCAGGAGAGTGAGTGATTCCTAGTGAATACTCTGATCTTCACGGCAGGAGAACAGAAAAAAGAAGAAGAAGAAAAAAAAGGGACGGCTTCTCTACTTGCACGCAAACTAGTCCTGATACTGCGGTAGTCAAGGGAACGCGCTAACATACAAGACTCATTGCACCATAGCCTATTATACGTGCAAGCACCAGCTTACGACAGCCAAACCAGTACCTTAACTTTATACTTCAGAATTCAGTTTCAGTCAAAGAGTTGAATCAGGAGAAGGCTGAGATCATTGTGCCTCGTCTTGGTGGACTGGGAGACTATAAACTCGCGAAGATCCACTACTGTAATGTCCGTATTCTACTTGTGCACATTTGCCAGGAAGACACATCCCAGTTTCCATAAGGAGTCCTCTGCCATACATCCCAAGCCAAGCATCCCGCCTGATTGAGTATCCGATGGAAATCAGGTGTCAATGGTTAAAATACAAAACCACTATATGGACCTCCTCCACATCTCAGCATGGCCTCTATAGAAATAATCATTATTCGGGACTTCTAGTACCTCTACAATGCGCATGAGAGAAAAAGATCGTAATAATGTATTATAAAAATCAAAGGAAAATTATTGAAATAGAGCAAAGCAAGCTGGGTAGGTGCTGGCATGAGAACATAGAAAGTTGTCATATTTCGACGACAAAGTAATTTGTCGTGGAATGTCGTGGAATGTTGTAGGTCCGGGCGAGGAAGATGTTAGGGGTATATTGGGGGGGGGGGAAGGCAGGGCTATGCGTAGGTCGATTTGCCCGGATCCATGCTCAGACGTTAGTCAGGTGTAGGTGTTCTCATCCGTGGTTGACAGCGATGTCGCCGTTCCGTTGGAGAGGTTATGCTAAAGGTGAAGTCTGTTAGCGGGATGCCGGTATAGACGTGCCTATCCACGGTCTTGTCCCAGCCCGGCCCCCCAAGCAGTGGAAGTAGCGGGACCAGCATGCCAGGCGGTAATCTGAATTGAGAGGAATTGTACGAGAGGCCATATGAGTACCTCCCGTTGTGGACTTGTAGGCTTCGGTTTCCGGCTCCCCCTCCTCCGGTGTACTTGACGGAGGTAACGGCCACACCAAACTCCTCAGAATTAACATTCTCCTTGGAGAGAACCGCCTTATCCCCATCACCTGTAAGCCCCTCGTCGACTCAACCCACCCCCACTGACCCACTAACACCCTCCGATCCTAAATACAATGAAACAACATCCATATCAGGAATCCACAAGTTCCTAGCTCTCTGTAGTGCATCCAGCCCGACCACTCCATACCCCAAAACAGCCTCATAGGTGATGTTGACTGGGAGCCCCTCAAGCTAGAACCCATCCTAGGGTTTCGTAGTCTTCCAGGAAACGGTGGTGGTGCCAATTCCTTCGCCGGTGGCCATACTAGAGATGAAGCCCGTCAAGGGTTTCGTTGTAGTACCCGCTCTTGCTAAGCGCGTCTATGCATGAGTGCGTCTTCTCCGGTAGCTTCTGCGGGAGGGGTCACGGTAGAGTTGGAGGTCGAATTCGCAACCCCGATTGTGGAGAACCCGGAGATTGACTGTCGCGGGGTACTCCGTCCGGAGCATTACCGAGTCTGTATAATCATTGACACTTATGTGTTCAGGTATGGCTAGACTAATGAGTTGGCATTCGTCCTATGGGCTTTCGTACACGAAAGAAATGTAAAAGCAAAAACCTGTTTGAAACCCCTATGAATGACTCTAATGGATCCCGTTCTTCACCAAACTCGATATAACATATAGTACAGTAAAACAGGCACCGCGCAATTCTGAAAAGCCCCTTATAAAACACTTAGAAAGCGCCCCTGAATTGATCTAAAATCTGCCGCACAAGTGGCCTCTGACCGGCATCTTGATTGGCATCAGCCACGCCCTCACCTTCCCTCAGTCTTCTCCTGAGATTCTCAAATTCCGCACCTTGGCTATCTCTGAACAGCCATTTGGGAATTCTCCATTTCGACTTGGGAAGTAGGTCCATCCTCCAGGCATATCCCACGACCCACCCAACAGCTACCGACAGTAAGGACCCCGGAGGCTGACACAAGGCGAGTTGAGTCGATAGTAGGTAGACGTAGAATTTATCGGACAGTGTGATACCAGGCCCCTCCTCTCCGTCAGAGCTGGTAGATGTGAGCAGGCGAAATTTGTAAACCCCGGGAATCACAGCGTGATATTGGGCTAACGCAGCAAAGAGAATTGGAGTTGGACCGGGTGGCAGGTAGTTCATCTGACCGAAAGTGAGCGGGCGAAATACAGTCGCCAACAAGAGCGGTGCTGCGATATTTGTGGTGACAAAACAGTAAGCGAGGAAAGAAGCGTATTTTCGGGTTCCGAATAGGCGTTCTATAGTCCTAAGGTGATAAATCACCAAAGCGCCAAAGAGCAGCTCGCCTGCATTTGCATAACATGTCTGGAGGAAGGTTATGGGTGTTATAATCCTAGTTGTACGATAGTAAGAGATATGTGAACTGGTACTGACCTGCCAGATGAGAATTCGCCAAACCTGTCGGTAAACCCATAGATGAGGAATTATTTGTATATGGAAATAGTGTTTAATGTCGAGTATTGAGGCTAGGAGAGATGAGGCGACGATGAAGTAGAGGAGGGCCTGTGAGACCGGAGCGGAACGGAAACCAGATTGCTGCATTATTCTGAAGCTGGTCGAGGCCCGCGAGGGGTCCACCTGTTGGGGAGCGGCGTAAGGAGTTATTCGGTGCTTGTATCTGCTAGATTGACTCCTGCTTCTTCCTTGTGGTTATGGTCTGAGGTGTGATTCGAGATGAGAGGTTAAAGGTCGGGATTGTCGTTGGTTCGTGAGGAGGACACGTTCCTTGCATATTAATTTATGCTGAGATTCAAGAGAGGTGAGATTGATTCGGTATGATACGGCAGGACGGGGTTTCGGTCACAATTCAGGCTGACTTGCATGACATTGTATGACACTGATGAGATGGGGCGGAATCGGCCGCCACACCCAAAACTTTGACGAGCACCTCATCCTCTGGTCAACCCCGCCCCCGCCAAACACACGCATCTCTTCTCTTCGTTCACTAAATCTTCACTCCTCCTCAAGCAACAAACTACCGTACCATCTGACCCTGGGGTATACTCCACGATGGCTGAAAAAGACAAGCAACCCCCCGCGCTTGAGGTCCAAGCTCTTCCGACTAAAGAAGTGCCAGTTCCCACAAATCAAGAGCAAAATATCAATCCATTCACAGTCGAAGGAGCTGTGGTTGACGGTAAAGTTGTCGCCATCGATTACGACAAGCTCATCAGGGACTTTGGTACCAGACAGATTTCCCCTGAGCTTCTCGCCCGCTTTGAGAAGCTTACTGGGCGTAGGCCCCATCAATTTCTACGGAGAGGAATGTTCTTTTCCCATAGAGATTTCGAGAGAATACTCGACCTTTATGAACAAGGGAAACAATTCTACATCTATACCGGGAGAGGTCCTAGCAGTGAGAGTATGCACCTTGGGCATATGATTCCCTTTATGTTTACCAAGTAACTACAAACTGGTCTCTTTTTTT
>QFET01011703.1:0-20276 GCA_003316355.1 Tuber calosporum | reverse complement strand
AAAGTTAACACACCCCCTCCCCTCCCCGCCTCCTCACGTTGGTTCTATGCTCCCCACACTTTGCCAGGTTTTAGGTCTGATGCGCTTGCTCTTGCTGGTTTCCTGCCTGACCTTGCTGCCTCTGTTCTTGAAGAGGCCAACTGCTCCCTTCCTTGCTTCTTAACTGCTACTGTTAATGACCGCGGCACTGTTTCTCTCCTTGGCCGTGACCTCTCAGTCCCTGCCCTTTCCTATACTCCCTACTTTGATGCTCTTTCCCTGCTCCTGAACCAATCCTTCCCAGTTGGAGAAAACCCCTGGCTTTCCTTCCGCCCTGCTCCCAATGCCACACAGGTGGCCATCCACTCTGTCCCCTTTGTCTACCACCCTGATAACGATGAAGACCTCTTCGCTAGCCTCTCTACTGCTATTAGAAACTCGACAGGGGTTTCAATCCTCTCAGCTCGCTTTCTCAACCCGGACAAGGATTCCAGGTTGGGCAAGTTCTCAACATCACTCATTGTTACAGTTGACCCCACAGACCTGGAATGCTTGGTCCCTTCCATTCCCCTCTTCTCCCAGAACCGCAGGTCTGAAAGGGCCTTTTCCTCCAATGCCTTCACCCAATGCTTCAACTGCTGGAAGTTCGGCCATGTCGGCCCCCGGTGCAAAGTTGATCACCCTGTCTGCCCCCTGTGCTCCCTCCACCACACCAGAGCCGAGCACCGCTGCCCCAACCCATCCTGCCCCAAGGCGGGCAACCACAAACCTGTTCTTAACTGTTGTCTCTCTTCCCCCGCCAGATGTACCAACTGTGGTGGCGACCACTCCGCCAGGTATCGCGACTGTCCTGACCGCCCTTCTCCTCCTCCGCGTACTGCCCCCAGCCCTGTGTCCCGCTCGGGTTCACCTCCTCTGCCTGACGCTATGGACCTTGCTGGGAATCATGGTTCCCCCTCTGTGCCACCTCAGCACCCAGCCCCCAGCACCTCTATCCTCCCAGCCACCCCCTCTCTTGCACCTCCCTTTGATCCAGAAACCCCTAGGCCTGGTAGGTCTTCTAGGAACCTCCTGTCCAGCCTTCAGCTAGATCTCCCCCCTCCTTCTCGCACCTCTTCCACGCCAAGGCGTGCCCCCTTAAGGCAGGGTGGCCTCCCCCCCATGGAGACCCCCTCCCCTACTCCTTCCTCACATTATAGGTCGGGCTCTGCCCACTAATGTCTCGCGCCCACTCTTCCTTCCCCACCCCTCCACTCCACTCACTTCTTTCCTTTGTCCAACACAACAGCCTTGGGAGCTGGGATGTGTTTCTTTCCTTGTTTAATTCCTTTGCGGGTTTATCGCTCCCTCCTTCTGTTGTTTTTTACAGGATCCCCCTGTTTACAGGGGCCGCCTTCCTACATTCCATGGGTTTTCTTCCTTTCACCCGCCCGCTTTGTCTTCTGGTTCCCCTAGGGTAGCTTTTTATGTTTCTGCTCCTTTGCTCAAGTCCTGTATTATCCTTCCTGTGTTTTGTGGCAGGCGGGATGTCATGGGCCTGGATTTTTTCCAGTGCACAACTGCCTTTGGGTTTTCTTTTCCTCGTTTTCGTATCTTGAATTCCTATAGTACTTGGTTTTCTCCTTCTTCTCCTCGTCGCACTGTTCCTCCCTCTGTTGTATTTCCCTCGGTTGATTTTCCTGTTTTAACCCTGGGAGATCTCAATATTCACCTTCCAGCTGCAAACCCCCTGCGGGACTTCTCTCATCAGGAGCTTGCAGCCTTATCCCCATACGCTGACAGGGCATCTGCCTTGGGTTTTTCACTCTTAAACACTCCTGGTGTCTTCACTCGTTTCCCTTTGGGTGGCTCTTCCCGCCCTAGCATTATCGACGTTGCATTTGTTTCCCCTGCTCTTGCCCCTTATTTTCAACTATGGGATACTCCCCTTCCCTCCACCGGTTCTGACCATGTTCCTATCTCCATTACCTTCGCTCACCCTTCAGCAGCCACTCCAGCTCCGGCCCCTAACTTGGCTCTGACAGAGTGGCCCGCACTGGAGGAGGAGCTTAAGATGTTTTCTGTCCCTGAGGCCCCTTCTCTCCCGACGGCCTCCTCCCTAAGTACTTGGTTCGACCGTCACTCTACCCGCCTCACTTCTCTCCTTGGAGAGCACACCCCCGTGTCTCGTCCCTCCCTCCATACCAAACCCTGGTGGTCTCCTCTACTCTCTACCCTGCGACGGGAGTTCCAATCTGCTTCACGTATGGCTAGACGCCCTGACTGCCTGCCTGGTGCGCAAGACGCTGCCCGCCTCTTCAAGCGTGGGTACTTTAAGGCAATTAAGGCTGCTAAGAGGGCCCATTGGTCTGACCTCCTCCTGTCAGCCACTCCCGGCACTATTTGTACCACTAGACGGCTGGCCCTTGGCCGCCCCACCCCTCGTTTTCCCTCCCTCCCAGGGGCCGATACCCCTGAGGGTATGAACCAGGCCCTCCTTGACGACTTTTTCCCTCCTCGCCCTTCTATTTCCCTCCCCTCCATTCTGCGCCCTTACGGGGACTGCCCCCCTCTCACAACTGAGGATGTGGCTTCCAACCTGGCTCCCTCATCCTCCTCCTCCTCCCCCGGCCTAGACACGATCCCGTATTCTGTCTGGAAGAAGGTACACTCTGTCAACCCTTTGATTCTCACCCATCTCCTCGGCCCGCGCCCGCAGTTCGGCTTCCACCCTCCTTCTCTAAAAAGGGCAAATAGGTTTATCCTCGATAAGCCTGCCAAAGACTCTTATGATTCTCCTTCTTCCTTTCGCATTATTGTTCTTCTTCAGACCCTGTCCAAGATCTTGGAAAGGGTTGTCGCCTCTCGCCTGGAGCCCATCGCCCGCGCCGTTGGGCTCCTGAGTCCTAATCACTGTGGCTCTCTTCCTGGGCTTTCCTCTTTTGACTCCTGTGCTTCTTTAGTTTACACTGTCCGCTGCTTTCAACGTCCGCGCCTCAAGGTCTCCACCCTCTTCCCCGACATTAAGGGTGGCTTTGACAATGTCGACTCCTCTGTTTTGGCCGAGTCCCTCAAGAGAAAGGGGGTCAATCACTACCTTATAGCCTGGGTCAGGTCTTTCCTCTCTGGTCGCACCTGCTCTTTATTGTTTCAAGGTTCTCCAAGGACCTTTACCCCTGTTTCTGTCGGCACCCCTCAGGGGTCCCCTGTGTCTCCTTTGTTGTTTGTTATTTATGTTTCTTCATTGCATTTTTCGGTCCCTAGAGGGCTTATTCTTTCCAATGTTGATGATTTTTCTATCACCGTGGGGTCTCTTTCCTATCGGGGCAATGTTCGCTCCCTACAGCTCATTTACTCCAGTCTGAAGCGTAGGGCCTCCATCCGTCGTGTGTCCTTCTCAGTCCCCAAGACTGAGCTCATGCATTGGAGGACTCCTCTTCAACAGGGGGCACTTGATTTTTCTCCTATCGCAATTGATTTGCTTTTGTTCTCCCCGCAGTCCCAGGTCTGTTGGCTGGGCTACTGGTTTACCTCTTCTCTTTCCACTCACACTCATTTTTCCCGACGCCTCTCTCTTGCCCAGGGTGCTTTTTCCACTGTTCAGCGGCTGTCACCCCCAGGGTCTGGCCTCTCCCCCCATTTGTGCCACAGGCTGGCCGTCTCCCTTCTGTTACCTATTCTCCTTTATGGTGCAGACCTTCTGGTGCCCTCCTGTTCTCTTTTGGACGGTAGGGAGGTTTTCTGGCGTTCTGTTCAGTGATGGGTCACCAACTGTTTCCGATCCACTCCCACCCCGATCCTCTCCGCAGAAGCCTGCCTCCCCCCAGTCGCCTCCTTGGCCAGGCACCGTCGCCGCCTGGCTGCCCTCCGGCTGGTGTCCTTCCCGCCCTCCGCCAGTCCTGCTGCTGCTCGCCTTCCACCTGACTTTCCTTCGCTGCTACAATTCCGCACACCAGATTCATTCCGCCACCTGTGTAGGCGTCTTTCCGCCAATGTTATGGCCCTGAGTTGGCGAACACCCCCCCCTTCACCCCCAGTACGCACACACCTTCCAATTGATGCCCTGGATCATCTGGCACTACCGCTCTTGGGCTCGTTGTCCTTTGCCCCCTTGATTAAAACAGATCTAGTATCCTTTACCCCCCCTCTGCCGCCTGCAACAGCCATGACCTCTGCCTACCGTGTTCTGCGCCGGAAGGCCCATGATCTCCTTATGGATAACTGGCTCAGGACCACTCCTCCTCCTGAGTATTATCGTTTCCCCTGGTGCCTGTCGCCTCACGCCTTCATGGGCCTTGAGAAGTTCATTGCCGGGCGCGTGCATCAGATGCCCTCACACAAGAGCTACCTTGCGGCCCACCCCTCCTGGTTCTCCGTTGGCCTTCCCACCCTCTGCCCCCGTTGTGGGGAGGAGGATGAGACTTTCAGCCACGCCCTCCTTCGCTGTCCCTCAACGGCCCTTGAACGGTCACGCCACCTCCTAGGTGTAACCGATATTAGCCCTGAGGCCCCTCTCTGGTCCTCCCTCCCGCTCCTCCCTGCCCTCGGTCGCTTTATCCGCGAGACGGGCACCGCCTTCCTCCCCCTTATGCCTGCACCTGGGCGCCGCTCGCCCTCCCCAATGATCTTCCCCTCTTCCCCTGCCTCCTCTGTGGCTCCTCTCCTTCATTCTTCCTCTCCGCCTCGGCCACTTTAGCATATATTTTCATTGGCTTAGGTCTGCCTAGGTGTTTGTGGTTGTGTTTCCTATTGTGTTACAAGTTGCCCCTCGGGTCACGGTTTGTTTCATTTACTTTTTGATTAACCGTATGTGGTGACGTGTCTTATGCAAGGCATTACTAGGAGCTTTAGGGGTGTTCTTTCCTTTGTTTGTTGTTTTGGATTTAAGGTTTTCTTTACGCCATATCTCACGATGCATGTGAGTTCTTGTACCTTAACAAGCAATACATGATATAAAAAATAAAAATAAAAAAATAAAAAAAAATTAAGAAGACACAGACAGCTAGCTCTTCACGCAACCACCTAAGTTATTTCCTATGTTATATTTTACCTATTAGTTCAATCTATACTTTATTCTTATTACTACTATCTGTTTATATCACCGACCGAAAGGTGATTCAAGGAACGTATCGCTAAGGAGCAGTTGAAAGGGCTAGGAGTGAGAGGACTCAGCGTTCCCACGGCGACGTAAGGCTACGAGACCTGACGAGCGGTAAGACCAGAGGTACGTATCATTACCTGTTGCAGTTGAGGAAGATAGGTGCCTTGTCCGGCAGACCAAGGATAGGTTTGTAACAGATTATAAGATTGCTTGATCATGGCCCATACTTGACCATCAAGGTCAGCACAACATTAGATCAGCAGTGTGTGTATGCTTACTGTCCCCGCCTATTGAATGATTATTTTTCTAAACTCTGATTGATTATTGACTAGCATAACCCGAAGCTATTCCAGATCTCCAAGTTATACGAAAAAGATTTTTTGATGGGAATTGCATCAAGGGTGGAAGTTTGTTGTTGCTAAGTGCATAAATTCTTAAGTCTGTAACCTACTCCCAAGTATCTTGAGAATCCCAAAGGGACTCTGAAGATACTATTAGGATAGGGGGAGAAGCATCGATGGATAGGTCTTCAATAGACAAGGAGAGTGGTATGGAACTAATAGAGTGACCGTTCAACTTGTAGTATTAAAGATGATAGTCCTGTGAGGCTTGAGAGTCCAAATCCTTAAGGGATTGCAGGCTCTTTAAATACAAAGAATTGTAGCTAGGATATTAAACCAAAGCGCAAAAATCCTGTTCAACAAACATGCTAACATAGGTAGCATAACAAGGTAACCATATTCCGAAAACAGAGGGTTAAAAGCAATAGGATGGAGCTAACAAAACAAGTAAGGAAATCCAAACAGGAAGGAACAAGAGATCGCAAATACAATACAAATCCAGTAGGTATAGCAGGAGGATAGCGATACCCAAATGGGTAGAAGCAAGGAGGGGTAGGGATAAGCGAAACAACGAAGAATAACCAGTTAGGAAGTCATAACCAAGTAGGATTGGACAACCAAATAGTAGCGCTTATCAGGTATAAACCCAAAGGAGTAATGACCAATATCAAGTCAGTAGTAATAGCAGAAACATAGCAGGATTCCATTACATTCCCCTAAGAAGAAATTAAACAAACAAAACAATAAGGAATATCCTAAAGGGCTTAATGACCAACCCGCCTTTGCAGCATTCCACTCAATTTCAAAACATATAACTTAATCAGTAAACATATATCCATCACTGGTGTCAGGACCTCACACCTTTATAAGCCCCATAGTAGCGAAGACAATACCCTGAAGCAGTTAGCCTTCTATCTTAGATTCATCCAAGGTGGAGAGTGCTGTGCTGGTATCGGATTCTGAGTAGTCAGAGTCTTGGAGAGGTATCCAAAATCCGTCAGGGTCAAGCTCAGTTGAGAGGTGGGCATAGTCTGGTTTCTGAAGTGTCCAGGCAGAGAAAGTCTTGCCATGGGACTAAGGGAGTCTGAAAGGTATAGATTCATTGTAGGTATCGAACCAGTAGGATCTGATGAGGGTGCTGGTGCCTTCTAGGTTGTAGAGGGGTTCCCATCTTGCTTCAATTTAGTAATAGCCTTTCCTATGGATCAAGAACTGTCTTTTTCTACGATAGATTCGATCTTTGAGTATCTTTTCGATTTCCAATTGTTTTTGTGCACTAGCATCGATGGTGAAAGGCTCTTTGGATATGGGTTCAGGTGTTCCTGGGAAGGCGAAGGGGTAGGGTCTTAGGTAAATGCGAATTTGGCTTCGATGGATCTATGGGTGGATTCCTGCTATCACTGGAGGGAGTATGAGTTTGTAGTTGTTATGTCTGTCAGGTCCTTCGCTCACTGAGAATGGTCCTAACTATGGTTTAACTAGCTTGTAATTTCATCTAACCTTATGGACATAGGGTGCTGACTTGAAGATAACTCCAGTTTCGTTAGGGATGATTGGGGGTCCATCCTTTCTTCTATTTTCGCTAGAGGTGGTTTGGCATGCTCTGGCCTTCGTAAGGGTATCTCTGGCAAGTTGTTGATTCTTCATGATCTCTGAAGCAATCTCGTCTGCTGCTGGTACTGAAGTGAGGATATCTCTGATGCTAGGGAGGAGGTTTGGTAGTCTGCCAAAGGTGATTTCGAAGTGGGAGAGTTCTGTGGTATCGCTGGGGGCTGCATTGATTACAGTCTGGACATGATGTAGGTGGCGAACCCACTTGGTACCTTTAGAGTTGACATAGTTTCTAAAGCATTGGCGAACAGTTCTGAATCTGCGCTCAGTCTGTCTTTTGGTCTGGTAATGGTAAGCTGTAGCCATGTTCAGATCAACATTTAGATTCGCAATAAGCTGTGTCCAAAAGCGTGAGGTAAACTTGGGGTCTCTGTCAGAGACCAGAGGGGTAGGGAAACCATGAATGGAGAAAACTCGCTCAATGAGGGTGTGTGCTATTTTGATTGCTGTGATGTTCTGGGAGACTGGTATGAGGTAGGTAAAGCCACTAAATCGATCCATGACAACTATGATAAGTTTAAGCTTGTAATCGGTAGGGAAGGGTCCAGCAAAGTCTATTGCAAGGGACGAGAATGGCTGCCTGTGGACAGGGAGGGGGGTGACTGATCCTTCATGGATAGTGGTAGGTTGCTTGTTAGGCTGGCATAGGTGGCATCTGGGGACATAGTCTTTGAAATCGTTCCTCATGGAGAGCCAGTAGAAGAGTCTAAAAGCATATTCAAAACATTTATGCCAACCCATATGTGCCATATGTTCATGGGTAATGGGCACAATTTCACTTCTGATGTTAGAACCTAGATAGCTTACTTCATAGGGGATATAAGGATAGTGTCTACTGTCATCCTTCCCGTTTCTGGCGAGAACTCCATCATATAAGAGCCAGTCAGGGTGATCGATAGCCTTGGTAACTACTTCACGGAGAGGGTCATTCTGGGTGGCATTTCGAATGCCGGAATACCAATATCCATTCATGTAGTTGGTAAGCTGAAAAGCGTGAAGGTCAAGCTGTGAAGAGGGCTGAGCAAACAAGCAGTCGTCATAATCGAAAGGTGCTTCTGGGGTAGGTTGGTCTCATCCTTGGTCGATCTCCTGTATTTCTCTTTCCTTTCCCTTATCAATAACTGTAAAAAAGACTGGGTAGCTATCATCATCGTGGAGGGGAGGAGGAACAGCCCATCTGTGTTCTGCTCTACGCTTGAGATGTTGAGGTGAGACAAAGTTGGAGGAAGAGTAAAGAGGCAAGAGTCCTGGAATATCGTGAGATCCTGAGGGGAAGTATCCTGTATTCTTTCCATTTATGTGGTTTTGGCATTCGTCCCAACCACAGGCAGTCCAGTGCATAGCTCTGTGTCTATCAGATTCAAGAAATCGGTCCAGTTCATTGACTGGGGGTCGAGGAGGGACTGGTATAGGCTGAGGGTGAAGTTCAGTAGGTGTGCTGCTAGGGGTGATATTTCCGGAGGAGGTGACTGCAAGGGATTCCAATTGTGTGATAGAATCATGGATTTGTTTAGAGCAGTTGGTGATAGCATCTGGATTTAGTAGTTGGTCCATATCTCCTGGAGTATTGGTAATCCTAGCCGCAAGGCCAGACTGTTGAGCTTTAGCTCGCTCAATAAGTACTGTGGCATGGGATGGCTCTTGAAGGTTGCTGAGATAGGAGTAGGTCTCGACGATTTCACAACCTTGAATGGCATTGGTTGCAAGCTCGAGGGTATCTGCTGCTTTGTCCATGGCTTGTTCAACAGAATCTGAGTAGTGAATCGCTTCTTGAGAGCAGGTGGGGTTTGAGCTTGTGCATGATGTGAGTTCCACATAGAGTGGTGTTAAGAAGTAAGATTGTAAGAGGGTACTTGAAGAGTGAGGGTAGAAGAAGGGTCTGGTGCATGAGCGATGTTGAGGTAGTGTCTTGATACACTGATCATGGCGGAGAAGGGGGTCTTCATAGGCTTCTTCTCTGTAGGGTCTTCGAGTATTTGTGTAACCTACTCCCAAGTATCTCAAGAATCCCAAAGGGACTCTGAAGATACTATTAGGATAGGGGGAGAAGCGTCGATCGATAGGTCTTCAATAGATAAGGTAAAAGGTATGGATCTAGTAGAGTGACCGTTCAACTTGTAGTATTAAAGATGATAGTCCTGTGAGGCTTGAGAGTCCAAATCCTTAAGGGATTGCAGGCTCTTTAAATACAAAAGATTGTAGCTAGGAAAACTAAACAAAAGCGCAAACATCCTGTCCAACAACATGCTAACTGAGGCAGCATAACAAGGTAACCATATTCCGAAAACAGAGGGTTAAAAGCGACAGGATGGAGCTAATAAAACAAGTAATGGAATCCAAACAAGAAGGAACAAGAGATCGCTACTACTATATAAATCCAGTAGGTATACCAGAAGGATAGCGATACCCAAATGGATAGAAGCAAGGAGGGGTAGTGATAAGCGAAACAAGGAAAGAATAATCAGTTAGGAAGTCATAACCAAGTAGGAAGAAACAACCACATAATAGCGCTTATCACATATAAACCCAAATAAGTAATAACCAACATCAAGTCAGTAGTAATAGTAGAAACATAGTAGGATTCCGTTACAATTTGGTCTTCTTCAGGTGGGGTGTCTTCATAGATCCTTGATAGTGTATCTGCAAGGACATTGTCTTTGCCAGGTCTGTGTATGATATCGAAATCATAAGATTGCAGGAACATGCGCCATCTAGTTTGGCGGTAAGGTAGGTCAGTCTGTTTCAGTAAAAAGGATAGTGCCTTGTTGTCAGACAAAACAGTGAACTTGGTGCCATATAGAATTGGATGGAATACCTCAATGGTATCCACAATTGCCAAAGGTTCCAATTCATGGAAAGGGTAGTGCAGCTGAGTTGTTGCAAACTTTCTGGCGTGGAATGCTGCAAGGTATGCTTCACAGGGGAGGGTCCTTGGCCAACCCGTGCTCCTGATCCAACCTTAGAGGTGTCAGTAATGAGGTATATTAGATCAGCTGATATCTCATATGAGATGGGGGGAGTGGAATTGTCTCCTTTGCCAGGCGCTTGACCTGTTTGAAGGCTTCCTCATGCAGTGGTCGCCATTCCAACAAATCTTGGGAAATTAGGTCCAAGAGGGGGGCAGTGGTGGAGGCAAGATGTGGAAGGAATTGTGCATGATATATCACTACTCTAATATAGGTCTGAATATCCTTTTTCGATTTTGGTATGGGCCAGTCTTGGATCGAGCGAACCTTTTCACGGTTTGCATGAATTCCTCTTTCATCTATAACATGTGCTAGGAGCAAGAGCTTGGTGGTGAAGAATTTGCACTTGGCTGGCGATGCTTTGATCTGGTGCTGCTTAACTCTTCCTAAGACTAATCTGTTGTGCGAAATATGGTCCTCCACTGTTTCTGAGTAGATGGTAATATCATCCATGTATGCTTTAACAAATTTTCCAATAAATCCATCTAGGACAAACTCTATAACTCTCATAGCTGTAGCAGGGGCGTTGTCATCTCCTTGCATCATAACTCTGCATGCAAAGGGTACAAAGGGTGTCTTGATGGTGTTGTATTTCTCATTGCTGGGGAGAACTCAAATTTGGAAGTACCAGTTTGCTAGGTCTATGGTGGATCTGAACTTTGCTCTGGCAATAGTTCTGAGTATCATGGCTTGGTTGGGAATCGCTTCATGGTCCTTGATAGTAATATCATTCCTGGGTTCAAGGTCTGCAAGCAGTCTGATTTTGCCATTAGGTTTCAGCTTTGGGAATATGTTGACTGGTTTGTGTACCTTGCTTGGGTAAATAATTCCTTTGCCTATTCAGTCTTCGATAAATGCTCTGTATGCTGGCATGATCTTATCTGGGAATGTGAAGAATCTCGGATTATGGTCCTAAATTGTGTCTTTCAGCTGGATGTGGTTGTTGACATCTCTCAAGGGTGGTAATTCCGCAGTTTTCTTGCCTGTGAATACTGTAGGATACTTGGAAATGAAGTCAGGGGCATCTGCTTCACTTCTGGATGAAAATTGTTCATGTGTAGCTATTTTGCAAGCAAGGTGATTCCTTTGTCAGGGAAGGTGATAATAGATTTTCAGTAATCTATTACAGCATGGTGTGCAGTAAGGTAAGGTATTCCTAGGAAGATATCATAGTTGTCCAGGGAACAGACTAGGGCTTGAGAGATATCGCCGCTTTCCTTGTCAATCTGTATGACAGGCTTTGCAACATAGTTGATTTCTGAGCATGATCCTTTAACTGCCATATTCAGATTGATAGGAGTCTCGAGGTCTCTGGTAGTGATTTGCTGGGTGGTGACAAACTTTACTGATATCAAGTTGTCTCCTGTAGTTCCTTTATCGATAGGTGCCTTTACTTTGTAACTATTGCCTGTGATGTATGCTTCGAGGGCTTGGGATTGAGTTCCACTAGGTCTTGCATGGTTTGTGGTAACTGTGACTGATTCCTTTGCATTGGGATCGTCTTCCTGAGTGTGATATGTTCTCCTGACATTCTGGGGTCTTCTGGTTCCACCAGGGCCTCCATTTCCTCGCTGCTGGATGCACCTAAGCTTCTTTTTCTCAAAGCAGTTAGTGGAGTAGTGTCCATGTATTCCACAATAGTAACGGTCATTGTCTCTTCTGCGCTGATCCTTCTCAGCCTGGGATACTCTAGGATGCTGAGAGGTATTGTTGGGGAACCTTGCTTGATTTCGCTGGGTGTTATTATGGAGGCGCTTGGGTGCTTGTTGGGAAACTGCATTAGAAGTTGCATTTCCTTGACGATTGACATAGAGTCCTGTAGAGTGGGCAATTGCATCTCGCTTTTCCTCTATCTCCACTAGCTGGTCAAAGGAGGTTACGGAAGTGATGTGTGGTTTCACTTCTCGGATTAGTTTGATATGGATGGTATCTAGGAGTCTCTGCTTCGCTGAATAGTCCGAAATTGTTCCTGCGGGAAGACTGTCTCGCAAGGTTTCAAGTCTGATTACAGTGTCGGTAATCTATGGTGTTTTTCCATCGGTAGTTTGCTTGACATGTAGCCACTGTTCATAGATGGTATCTGTAGATGTGGAAGGAAGGAAGTAAGCGTCGAATTTCTGTTAGAGTCCAGCAACTTTGTGGTCTCCTTGGGATGCTTCAAATTGGGTGAATTTATCGATGGCTTTCTCTCTGCAATAGGCTCCATAGTATTGCAGGGCTTCAGGGGCATATTCAGTTATGCCAAAGCTGGCGATGTATCGATCAACTGTGTTGAACTATGAGTTGATTCTCAATGGGTCTTGATCTTTTCCTTCTCCTGTGAATGTAAATGGTGCAGGCCATTTAGGACCATTATTTCCCTCTGGGGAGACTGACATGGCAATAGGTGCAGGGCTTGGATTGCTTGGTGGACTTGGTGGACTAGGTGGTCTGGGTAGACTATGTAAATCGTCTGGTGCAGTGCTTGGTTCTCTGAGTTCTCTTGGTAGACTAGGTTGTCTAGGTGGCGAAGCTGGGGATGCTGATCCTGGAGTGTCCTCTGGACCGGAATCTGATTCTGATGATGAGCTTGGCCCTTTCTTGGATTGGACATCTTGGTGGAGCTGTTCTTGGACTTGTTCTTGTTCTGGGACTTGGTCTTAGTCTTGGTCTGGGTCTTGGACTTGGTGTAGAGCTTGGGCTTGGTCTTGGTCCTCTTCTTCGCTGCTGCTGCTATCAACTGAAGATAGTTGTGAGTCCTCAGATGGTGGTGCAGGTGGGGGTGCTGGCGCTTGACTTTGGGGTACTGAGGAGGATGCTACTGATCCTCTAGTGAAGTGTCTTCTGGTATCCCTTGGAAGCGAAATGGTTGCTAGCTAGGGTGAACTGGTCTCGCCAGGAGTCCGCTAAAGGCCTTCTTGGAAACAGGAAGGTGTACTAGTACTGCAGGGTCAAGGTAGGCGAAGGGTGATCAGTCCTCTGCCATGGATTGAAGGTATACTTGAGTCTAGGTCAAAAAATGTAACCTACTCCCAAGTATCTCGAGAATCCCAAAGGGACTCTGAAGATACTATTAGGATAGGGGGAGAAGTGTCGATGGATAGGTCTTCAATAGACAAGGAGAAAGGTATGGAACTAATAGAGTGACTGTTCAACTTGTAGTATTAAAGATGAAAGTCCTGTGAGGCTTGAGAGTCCAAATCCTTAAAGGATTGCAAGTTCTTTAAATACAAAAAATTGTAGCTAGGAAACTAAACAAAAGCGCAAACATCCTGTCCAACAAACATGCTAATATAGGCAGCATAACAAGGTAATCATATTCCGAAAAAAAGAGGATCTAAAGCGACAGGATAGAGCTAACAAAACAAGTAATGGAATCCAAACAGGAAGGAACAAGAGATCGCGCATACTATACTAATCCAGTAGGTATAGCAGGAGGATAGCGATACCCATATGGGTAGAAGCAAGGAGGGGTAGGGATAAGCGAAATACGAGAAACATAATCAATTAGGAAGTCATAACCAAGTAGGAATGGACAACCAAATAGTAGCGCTTATCAGGTATAAACCCAAAGGAGTAATAACTAACATCAAGTCCGTAGTAATAGCAGAAACATAGCAGGATTCCGTTACAATATCACTTCAGAAGGCACAACAGAAATAGTAACAGTTGTAGAAACCATTTGTGACTATAGTTTTCCTCCTCCACCTATGGTTATTAATAAAGGTAGCCTACAGTATATGGGCTGGTATTAAAATTTAACTGCTGCCATGGGATATTACTGCTTTTTATTTTCTCCAAATGGCTGAACTGACGATGCTATAGCTCTGAAATAGTAAACTAAATTGTTTGATTCCTGTATGGCTACTTTAGTGGGACTTCTTCTATGCCTACTAATTCTTAAAAGTCATAGATCTCATATTTCCTAGGAGTTTGCAAGGTTCTGCAAACAGCAAAATATTGTTCTTTTCAGTCTTCCATTACACTGTACATATCACCATCAGCCTTTGGATGAGAGGTAGTAAAGTAGCAGCTGGAGATGAGAGGAGCAGTAGGGTGCCAACCATTGTTGAGGCAGTAAGGTGTCAGCTGAGGTGGAGCAGGAAGGTGCTAGCTGATCTACTATGAGGAGAGGTGAGGTGAGGTGAGGAGGAAGCCGTGTAGACATTGTTATAAGCGACAGAACCATGTGCGTACCCATCTTGGGAGTTCTCAAGGAAGAGAGAGTGAAGGAATCAACCCATAGACTTCAATGGGACTGTAGGCCTGCAAGTAGTTTCCTCCTACTACAAGTGTGTCTCCCAGCTATATGAAAGTCAGGTATTGCCGACCTAGAATATTCTAAGTAAGGAAGAGCAAATAAGGTGAGTGAGGCGAAACAACAGTGTGGAAAGGAGAGGAAACTATCAGCAAGGATGGAAAGAAGGAGAGGATGGACTCTGAGGGGTTGATCCTAATGAGTTGTGAGAGGAGAAATGGAGGTAGACAAGTATTGACCCCATGGTGAATCCAGAGGGGTTGGAAACCAGTTTAGAGAAAGTTGTGATTATGTATTAAGGTGTTGAAATTTCAATTGCCGGGTATGTAGAGGAGATGGAAAATATCTCTTAACTATGGGGACAGCTAGCTATTCATCCACTTTTCCCAGTACTTGTGTTTGCCATATATATGAAGTTTCCTTAGAGAATTTGGCTCTGGTTATGAAAGTGCAACCACAGTTTGACCCTAAAGATGTTTGACTCAACTTCAGCAAATCATCTACTGGTCTATCTATTACTCACAGGGTGTGAAGAACTCCACATGTAGATAGCCTTCAATCTCTTTACCATTTGCCCTATGCTCAGTTTGAAGTCGCCTATTTGCAAATATCTGGCCAAAAACTATCTGATCAGTCTGGAGAGCATTCTTTCTTGCATATATGCATTCATGTGCTAATGTATTTACACCATCAAGAGTATAGAATACAAAATAGATTGACTTGGATAAATTCCTCTATCTTCTTGCACCAAGGCTGGGTAGTTCTAGATTAGCTTCTACCCCTCACCTGTATGAGTGTTATAGTCTTATGCTATTAGCAGATGTGCAAAACGTAATTACTTTTCTGTTTGGAGGACCAGTATGACTGGGTTGTCCTTAATATCCATGGATTGGACTCAGGTTATGATCAGGCATAGAGCGAATCTCAGCCACCAAGGGAGGAGTACTAAGGCAAGTGGTTGTTCTAGGCGAGGATCCACGATTGCTCTAAGGCCTATGCCTACATTGTATTAATAGCCAAACTCTTTAGTTTCTCTAGCACAACGCCATTAGAGGAGTAGGATGGAAAGGAGGTAAAGTATTTATATATGAAAGAACTTGATGGTTGAGTGAAGAGTCCTAGCTACAGGCCATTTTTCGTTTCTTAATTTATTATATTAAATGTAATACTTAAGGTACAAGAATTCGGGTGCATTGTGAGATATGGTGTAAAGAAAATCTTAAATCCAAAACGAACAATCAAAGGAAAGAAAACCTTCAAAGTTCCTAAAAGTGCCTCGCACAAGATACCTCACCACATACGGTTAACCAAACTAAGTAAAGGAAACAAACCAAAACTCACGTAGTCAAGCAGTAACTAGAAAGGATAAATACAAATTCAACAGCAACACAAGCGAACCAAAGCAAAAGAAAATACAAGCTAAAGATGCAGAGACAGAGATGAAGAGAGAAGAATGGGGGCTACGGAAGAGGAAGGGGAAGAGGGGAAGACCATGGAGCAAGGGGAGCGACGCCCAGAGGCAGGCATGTAGGGAGAGGAAGCGGTGCTAGTATTCCAGATACAGCGGCAAAGGGCAACAAGGAGGGGGGGAGAAGATCAAAGTGGGGCTACTGGTCCAAGGTCAGTTATACCTAAAAGGAGGCACGAGTGTTCCAGAAGCGTTGGGTGACAGCAGAGGACAGCATGGCTGAAAGTCACATCCTCATCCCCACACTGAGGTCAAAGGGTAGAGAGGCCAACTGAGTACAGGATAGTAGGGCTGCAAGTAAGCTCTTGTGAGAAAGCATCTGATGTAAATGCCCAGCAATAAACTTTCCTATGCCCATGAAAGGGTGGGGTGACAAGTGCCTGGGAAAAGGATAGTAGTCGGGAGGGGGTGCCGTGATAAGCCAGTCTTCTAGGAGCAAATCGTGGGCCTTTCGCTGGAGGACGCGATAAGCGGAGGATATGGCAGCAGCGGGTGGGAGAGTAGGAGGAAAGGACAGAAGGTCAGTCTTTATCAGCAGATAATAGGAGAGCGAACCCAGGAGTGGTAGTGCCAGATAAGCCAGAGTATGGATGTGGAGGGGTGTGCATAATGTGAGGGAGGGAGTAGCAGTTCACTAATTCAAGGGCATGGCGTTGGGCTCAAGGCGACTACAGAGGTGGGGGAAGGAAGCAGGTGCACATAAGCGTAGCAGTAAGAGGAAGTTAGGGGGAAGCAGTGTAGCAGCTGGGCTAACGGAGGGGGAGAAGCATACCAGACGCAGTGCAGCAAGATGGCGTCGATACCTGGCCAGGGAGGCCACTGGTGGTAGACAGGCCTCCGCCAAAAGGATAGGGATGGGCGTTTATCCAAAGCAGTTGGTTATCCCATCATTGAACGGAGCACGAGAAAACCGCTATGTGTGCAGCATGGAGTGGGAGGAGACCAAAAGGTGATCCCCATATAGGAGAATAGGGAGTAGGAGGGAGACCACCAGCCTGTGGCACAGGTGTGGGGAGAGGACGGCCCCTGGGGGGGGAGAGTCGCTGAATGGTGAAGAAAGATCCTTGGGTGAGAGAAAGACGACAGGAGAAGTGAGTGTGAGTGGAGAGGGAAAGTGTGAACCAGTAGCCAGGCCAATGTACCTGTGATTGTGGGGAAGAAAGGAGTGAATCAATAGCAATAGAGGAAGTATCTAAAGCCTCTTGCTGAAGCAGAGTCCTCCAGGGTATCAGTTCAGTATTAGGGACAGAAAAGGACACACAGTGCCTGGAGGCCCTGTGCTTCAGCAGGGCAGAAATGAGCTGCAGAGATTGAACAATGCTCTGATAAGAAGGAGAAGACACATTAATGGCAAAATTATCAACATAGGAAAGAATAAGTCCCTTAGGGATAGAAAAATGTAAGGTAGAAACATAAATAAAGAAAAATAAAGAAGAAACTGAGGACCCTTGTGGGGTGCTGACTGAAACAGGGGAAAAGGTTCACAGAGAACTCTGAACCAATACAGAGCAGGTGTGCCTAGTGAGGAAGGACCTGACCTAGGCCACAAGATAGTGGTTAACCCTCTTTACTCTTGAGGGACACAGCCAAGAAAGTAGGGTCAATATTGTCAAAACCCTCCTTCCTGTCCAGAAAAAGTATAGACACTTTGAGGCATGGGGGTTGAAAAGAGTAGATGGTATGAACCAAGGAGGCATGGGTGTCAAAGGAGGAAAGACCAGCGAGAGAGCCACATTGATTGGGACTCAAGAGCTCAATTGCAAGTACGATATGTTGGAGGCGGGAGGCAACAACCCTCTCTAAAACTTTGTACAAGTTCTGCAGGAGGAGGATGATGTGAAAAGATGAAGTCAAATCAGAGGAGGCTTTGCCAGGCTTATACCAGATAACCCCATTCACCTTCTGCAGGGATGGAGGGTGGAAGCCGAATTGTATCAGTGGGCCGAGGAGGGACATGAGGATAAGTGGGTTGTTCGAATTGACCTATTTCCAAATAGAGTAAGGGATAGTGTTGGGTCCAGGCGCAGAGGAGGAGGATGAGTGGGCAAGGTTGGATGCCACTTCCCCAGGTGTGAGGGGGGGGCAGTCCCTATAAGGCCTAAGGATGGAGGTGATAGAGCAACGGGTGTGAGGAGGGAAGAAATAGTCCAGGAGGGCCTAATTGATAGGCATGGGTATCAGCCACTGAAAGGGATAGTGTAACTTACTTACAAGTATCTCGAGAATCCCAAAGGGCCTCTGAAGATACTATTAGGATAGGGGGAGAAGTGTCGATAGAGAGGTCTTCAATAGACAAGGTAAAAGGTCAGGAACTAATTGAGTGACCGTTCAACTTGTAGTATTAAAGATGATAGTCCTGCAAGGCTTGAGAGTCCAAATCCTTAAGGGATTATAGGCTCTTTAAATACAAAAGATTGTAGCTAGGAAAACTAAACAAAAGTACAAACATCCTATCCAACAAACATGCTACCAGAGGCAGCATACCAAGGTAACTATATTCCAAAAACAGAGGGCTAAAAGCAATAGGATGGAGCTAACAATACAAGTAATAGAATCCAAACAAGAAGGAACAAGAGATTGCTAATACTATACAAATCCAGTCGGTATAGCAGGATGGTAGTGATACCCAAATGGGTAGAAGCAAGGAGGGGTAGTGATAAGCAAAACAAGGAAAGAATAAACAGTTAGGAAGTCATAACCAAGTGGGAAAGGAGAACTAAATAGTAACGCTTATTAGGTATAAACCCAAATAAATAATAACTAACATGAAGTCAGTAGTAATAGTAGAAAAATAGTAGGATTCCGTTGCATTCCCTTTTAAATAAAATAAAACAAACAAAACAATAAGGAATATCGTAAAGGGCGTAAGGACCAACTGCCTTTGGAGCATTCTACTCAATTTCAAAACTTATAACTTAATCACTAAACATATATCCATCACTGGTGTGAGGACCTTACACTATTATTAGACTCATAGTAGCCAAGACAATACCATAAAGCGGTTAGCCTTCTATTTCAGATTCATCTAAGGTGGAGAGTGTTGTCCTGGTATCGGATTCTGAGTAGTCTGAGTCTTGAAGAGGTATCCAAAATCCGTCAGGGTCAAGCTCAGGTGAGAGGAGGTATAGTCTGGTTTCGGAAGTGTCCAGGCAGAGAATGTCTCGCCATGGGACCAAGGGACTCTGAATGGTGTAGATTCATTGTAGGTATCGAACTAGTAGGATCTGATGAGGGTGCTGGCGCCATGTAGGTTGTAGAGGGGTTCCCATGTTGCTTCAATTTCGTCATAGCCTTTCTAATAAATCAAGAACTTTCTCTCTCTGTAATAGATTCGATCTTAAAGTATCCTTTCGATTTCCCATTGCGCTTATCCACTTGTATCGATGGTGACAGGTTTTTTGGATATGGGTTAAGGTGTTCCTCGGAAGGCGAAGGGGTTGGGTCTTGGGTAAATGTGGAGATGGCTGTAATGGATCCATAGGTGGATTCCTCACATCACTGGAGGGAGTATGAGTTTTTAGTTGTTATGTCTGTCAGGTCCTTCGCTAACTGAGAAGGTTCCTAACTATGGTTCAACTAGCTTGTCATTTTGTCCAACCTTGTGGACATAGGGTGCTGACGTGAGGATAACTTCAGTTTCGTTAGGGATGATTGTGTGTCCATCCTTTCTTCTGTTTTCGCCGAAGGTGGTTAAGCGTGCTCTGGCCTTCTTGAGTGCATCTCTGGCCAGTTGTTGGTTTTTCATGATCTGTGAAGCAATCTCGTCTGCTGCTGGTACTGAAGTGTGGAGAACTCTGACACTGGGAAGGAGGTTTGGTAGTCTGCCAAAAGTGATTTTGAAGTGGGAGAGTTCTGTGGTAACGCTGGGGGCTGAATTGATTGCAGTCTGGACATGAGGTAGGTGGCAAACACACTTGATTCCTTTAGGGTTAACATAGTTCCTAAGGTATTGGTGAACAGTTCTCCTTCTGCGCTCAGCCTGTCCATTGTTCTGGTGATGGTAAGCTGTAGCCATGTTGAGATCAACATTGAGATTCACCATAAGATGTGCCCAAAAGTGTAAGGTAAACTTGGGGTCTCTGTCAGAGACAAGAGAAGTAGGGAAACCATGAATGGAGAAAACTCGGTCAATGAGGGTATATGCTGCTTCGATACCTGTGATATCAGGAAGACTGGTATGAGGTAGGTAAAGCCACTGAATCGATCTTAGACAACTATAATGAGTTCAAGTTTAGAATCCCTAGGGAAGGGTTCTGCAAAGTCAATTGCAAGAGACGAGAATGGCTGTCTAGGGACAGGGAGAGGTGTGACTGGTCCTTCAAGGGACCCTGGTAGGTTGCTTGTTGAGCTGGCATAGGTGGAGTCTGCAGACATAGTCTTTGAAATTGTTCCTCATGGAGAGCCAGTAAAAGTGTCTTGATGCAAATTCCAAACATTTCTGCTAACCCATATGTGCCACTTGTTCATGGGTGTAACAGGCGCTAGCCTGTGTTAACGGTTATACAATAGAGCCTAAGCGGTAGCCTGCTATCGCATTGGTGTCTAAGGGAGACCTGCTGAGAGGCGAAGACAAGGGGAGTACAATAGAATAGTT
>QFET01011699.1:0-21928 GCA_003316355.1 Tuber calosporum | reverse complement strand
TAGGACTCTTCACACAATCATCTAAGTTCTTTCCTATACAATTACTTTACCTCTTTACCGTTCCATTCCCCTATTGGAATTGTGCGATAGGAACCATAGGGTACAGCTATCAAGACAACGTAGGCACAGGCCTAAGAGCAATAGTGGAAATCCGCCTAGTACTACTTGTTGCAATAGTACTCCTACCCTGGTGGCTGAGATTAGCGCCACGCCCCATACCGGACTATAACAACGGCCCGGTCATATTCATCCCACCCAAAGAGAAGTAGTAACCTGTTGCAAAACCAGCTTACAGCATAGGATCGTAACAATGACCCACATTTGTGAGTCATATAATGTAATTATTTTCGCACATGATTCATATTATAAGTCCTGGGTTTCGCACATGTGACCACTTTAGGGCACATGACTTGTTTTATCAGTTTTGTTTGGTTTGGTACGCTGCGCAGTTGACTCATAGGAGTCAGCTGATGGATATCATAGTATGACTCAATATAAGTCCTGCCAAGAGTGTGAATCATATATATAAGTCACCAGGGTTAGGGTTGAGTGAAGAGTGCCTATATAAGGACCTCTAGACGGCCTGTAGTTAGGACTCTTCATGCAACCATCTAAGTTCTTTCCTATACAATTAGTTTACCTCTTTACCTCTCCGCTCCGCTATTGGCGTTGTGCGATAGGAACTATTTGGTTTGGCTATTAATACAACGTAGGCATAGGCCTAAGAACAATAGTGCATCTTTGCCTAGTACTACTCGTTGCAATAGTACTCCTACCTTGGTGGCTGAGATTAGTGCTACGCCCCATACTGGACTATAAGGACGGCCAGGTTATATTCATCCAACCTACAGAGAAGTAATTACCACTTGCAGGTCAGCTGACAGCATAGGATCATAACATTTGGTTGTATCACCTAAGCAACACCTAACTACTAAACGGTGGACTTTACAGTCAACGACATCGACCTTACAGAGGGAGAAATCGATACCTCAACACTTGGTCCGGCACTTGAAGAAGCACTCAATACAAACCTATCCAGAAGTCAATCACAATGGACTGCAAGCCCCATCACACCTGAACCTACCTCACCCGCCGCATCTCTAGAACCTGAAACACTAAGACCCGAAAGAATGTCTGCTCCAGGACCAGTAACTGATGGTGGGGGAGCAGGAATTCAACTAGCAGTATTCACAACTGCACAGTTCCAAGAAATCCTGAACCTGATCAACAATCAGCAGGGAATAACCAACAACCGGATCAAGGTCGAGAACCCCCTACTATCCATAGAATAAGCACCAAACTACGAACATTCTTAGTACAATGCCAATTATACTTTGAAGTGACACGAGAAACACGACATATAGAATGCATTACCTACGTCAAAAGCCTCCTAAGGGACGCAGCAGCAAGCTGGATAACTCCATTTGCAGAAGGAGGTAAAATAGCGATCTGGACTACCTATGAGGAATTCACGACAGCCCTCAAAGACCAGTTTGGGGATGTGGACACAGAAAATGCAGCTAGGACAAAGCTCGACCGCCTAAGGCAAGGCAAGAAACCAGTTACTGAATACTGGAATGACTTTCGCCTGACAGCCACGGAGGGCAATGAGGACGATGGAACATTGAAAAGACAGTTCCTTAGAGGAATTAACCAAACCCTCCAAGACGCATGGGCAGCAGACCACATGGTGGCTATGAATGTAGATGCCCTTACAGCGTGGGCAATTGAGAAAGAAAACCGGATCAATATGATCAAACACCTTCAAGGAAACAACAGTACCTTTATCCGACAACAGGAAACACCAAGAAATGATAATGGAACCTAGAGATCAGGCAACAATACAGTGACCCAAGGAGACCCGATGGACCTGGATGCGACCAAAAAACCCCCTTGACTGAACCTCTCACGAGCAGAATTTACAAGAAGAAGGGACAACAACCTATGCCTGGGATGCGCCAGACCTGGGTACTGATTCAATGACTGCCAAAGTGCAAGAGATGAGAAGGACTATACCAGGTAGTTCAATAGCAAGACCAAAAATAACCACTGGAAACTACAAACCAATCTGCACGAAATGGAGACCAGAGAAGCACCTGATGAGTCGGGAAACTAAGAGAGTTCCCAGTAAGTGATGGGCTGTGGGACAAGACAACCAAAACCATCGGAATCGGCAACATCTACATGGCACTGGCAAACACGGAAACATTGAAACAGGAAAAAGACTATACCATAGTCAAGATGCAATTATATGGCAAGGACGAGACAGTCATCATTAACGGCATGATTGACTCAGGCGCTAGAGAAAACTTTATCGATAAAGAATTCAGCCAATAATACTGCATACGAATGAGGAAAGCAAAAGAAATAAGGGAAATCTACCTTGCGGAAGGGGAGCCAAGCGCTATAGGACCTATTACCCATCTAGCAGAAGTACCTATAGGCATTGGCAGCCATATGGAAGTGGCAACCTTCCAAATGGCAGATTTACCCAACCATGAGGTGGTTTTAAGGCTGCCATAGTTAAGAAGACACAACTCCAAGATCGATTGGGAAAGTAACAAGATTACTTTCAATAGTGAGAGGTGTTCAATGGTATGCCTAGAAAGCTCGCCAGCAGTGGACCTAGGCCCCGAAGCAGAAGCCCTGGAAGAGAATTTAACTATGCAATTCTCCAAGATCCAGGTCAAGGATATCCAAAACATCAAAATACAAAGACTAAACGAAACAGCAATAATACCTACCAAGGGATCAGCAAGGGCAGTAGGACACGACCTGTAAGCTAGCGCAAAAGTCACGATACTGGCAAAAGATTAAAAACTTGTCATTACCAGAATAGGCATCAAACTACTGGAAGGCACCTATAGGCGGATTGCTCCACACAGCGGATTGGCAGTTAAACATCTAATTACTGTGAATGCGTGGGTAATTGACCCTGACTATAGGGGTAAAATCAAGGTAGTGCTGGTTAATCTGGGAAAGAACGATTATCCAGTTGAGCCAGAGAGCAGAATCACTCAATTAATATGCGAAAGGATTGTCATTGGACAATGCGAAGAGGTAGAGCAATTGGCTCCTACTATGAGAGGCAAAGCCGGGTTTGGAAGTACTGACAAATCAGATCGCCAAAGAATTAAGATCAACGAGATCTCTGCCACCTCCTTCGGCAAGTTCTAACGAAGGGGCGAAGTTACAGGGATGATCAAATGAGATTATAAAGCAAACAAGCCTAGCAGGATCGAAGCAATAAATATCAGCACTGAACTAGCCATCAAGGCAAAGGGAGGACAAGAAAAGGAAAAGATACGGGATATTGTTCCAAGGGAATATTACCAGAACTTGGGTATGTTCAAGGAAGAAGAAGAAACGCGGATACCACCTCACCGGGCAAAGGTTGATTTAGAGATCAACCTAAAGCTGGGAGAAACAGCACCAGTAAGAAAGTTGTACCTATTGGGAGAACGAGAACTGGAAGAACTAAGAGAATACCACTGTGTCAAGAAAGACCAAGGCTGGATCCGAGATTCTTAAGTAAATAGAGGATCACCAATCCTGTTTGTCAAAAAGAGACAGGGCAAACTACGACTATGCGTAGATTACTAAGGACTCAACGAAGTCATCAAAAGGGTCCGATACCAGCTACCACTGATAGGGGAGGCCCTGGATAGGCTAAGGACAGCCAAAGAATTTACTAAACTCGATATCCGAAATGCTTACTACAAAATCAGGATCCAAGAAGGAGACGAATGGAAAACAACCTTTACCACAAAATACAGTATATACGAATATACTGTTATGCCCCTAGGACTTAAGAATGCCCCAGCAGCCTTCCAGAGATGGGTCAATAGAATCCTGAGCTTCTTCCTAGATATCAGTTGTATTGTCAGCCTTGACGATATTGTGATATAGTCGGAAAACCTTGAACAACACTGAAGTCATATCCGCAATTTCTTGGAAGCCTTGCCAAAGGAAGGACTGACACTCAAAACATATAAGTGTGAGTTTCACAAAGAACGAACAGAATACCTCGGATTCATCATCGATGGAGACGGAGAAAGTGTCGATCCCATCAAGACTGAAGCAATATGGAAATGGAAACCTCGAGAAACTAAGAAAGGCATACATACAATGCTTTATGGGATTCTGCAACCGATATCGGCAATGAATAGAAGGGTTCAGCCGTATAGCCAAACTCTTATATGAGCTCAATATGAAAGAGGTTACATAGAACTGGACGGACTGACAATAACAGGCATTCGATGAACTATGCTGACGCCTAAATTCTGCACCACTCCTGGTCCATTATGATCCGGAGAAAGAGATGATGATTGAAAGTGATGCTTCAAAATATGTATACTCCGATATATTATTACAAAGAGGAGAGGATGCAAAATAGTTACCAGTGGCACACCGTGTGAAAATGATGTTACCTGCGGAATGCAACTATGACATACACAACAAAGACCTATTGGCAATCGTGCAAGCTCTAAAAGAATAAAGAAGCTATGCAAAAGGGAGACGACATCGACTATTAATACTTATCGACCACAAGAACCTGGTACCCTACACCACTACAAAAGAACTCAATGACGGAAAATTCGCTGGAGCGAATCACTCAGCTAATACTATATCAAAATACAATACCGACCTGGGAAAGAAGTGTTTAAATTATGTGTATGGGCACAATCTTATAGCATGAGTACGAAAATACAACACAGTATTAAGAGTATACTATGTACATGCTTGTGTGAGGAGTATTGTAGTATGAAGGTAGATTGGTAGTAGTTCTAGTCCTTAATTAACTAAAACAAGGTAGGCAGCAACCAGCTATTTATACAGGTGTGTATTCTCCTTGTACTCAGTAACAAAATAGGGAAAACATTGTAAGAAACATAAGTGCGAACATGTTTGACCCTGAAAAACTACCAAGGAAATCCCAAAAGTATGCGTAATCTGAAGTGGTGTGCGTGAAATAAGTGGTAAGATAACACATGATTCATGACCGGTGAAAGGTCACTATACATGGAAATATAACCGAGAAATACCGTACATAACATAAGAAATATACGCCTTAATTCTTAAACATTATCATGAAATATAACTGAGAATATGATATACCCTAGCTGTAGTAATGTCTGTAGTTTCCCTGAGTAAACTAGAAATAACCAAGCAGAGACATAAACAATATTACAATAGGAAATATACATATGAAACGAATTGAAGAATTTCAACAAGAAGTAGGAAAGCCAGACACCCTAACGAGAAGAGTAGAAGACATCCTTGGGAAAAATGACGAAAGGATTCAACAGAAACACAGAATCCTACCAGCAACAGAACACTACTTTGAAGCAATAGAAGTAGTGAAGTTTACAGAAGAGGACGCAGGAATCTGTGAAGTGAGCAAAACTGATATACAGACAAGGGCAATCCACGATGCCCTGGCAAGAGGAGACAAAGAGACGAAAGGAGTGGCACTGGGTGCATGCCAAGGGAAGGAAGGATACCTCTTATATGAAGGGAAAATTTGAGTCCCAGAAGAGGAAGCGAGAAGTTCAACGATAATAGGACAAAACTACGATCCACCAACAGCCGGCCATGGGGGAACAAGCAAAACTAGCGCCATTCTAGGCAGGCAATATTAGTGGCAAAAGATGCGGGACGATATCAAATGATATGTCGAAAACTGGGATACCTGCCAAAGGACAAAAGCAATCCAGTATGCACCATATGGACTACTGCAGCCAAACGAAGCACCACACCAACTATGGAAATCCATTGCAATGAACTTTATCACCGACCTTCCAATATCAGCTGGCTATGACACCATACTGTTTGCAATCGACCGATTAACCCAAATAAGTCATTTCATACTTTGTAACAAGGACATGAATACTAAAGACTTTGTGTAAATATTCCTGGAGGAAATATTTCGCATACATGGACTGCCAGAAAATATTATCACGGATAAACAGGAACCTTGTTCACATCGGAACTATGGAGAGAAACGACAAGATCATTACCGATAGAAAGGGGGTTGAGTATTGCCTTCCATCCTTAGCCCGATGGACAGACTGAGAGGACAAATGGGATACTCGAACAATACCTACAAGCCTATATTAACTATCAACAAGATGACTGGGCTGACCTAGTACCATTGGCAGAATTCGCATACAACAACACAAGACAATAAACAATAAAGACCATACCATTCTATGTGAATTATGGTTACCACCAGGACCATGAGGCAATTGGCCACATGATACCAAAAGTAAGAACCGATAAGGAAGAAATGGCTCAACTGTACAGTATCCTATATAAGGAAATGGTCTGTGTACAGTTAAGACAGAAGCAGAATTATGATCAACACAGAAAACCTGATCCGAATCTCAAGTCAAGCGATATGGTCAGGTTACTGCCAAGGAACATCAGGACCACGAGACCATGCAACAAGCTTGATTACAAGAAAATCAGACCATTCAAGATCCTTATAAAGGTGGGAACAAGTGCCTATAAATTGGCCTTGCCTCAACAGATGAAGGTCCACAACACCTTTCACATCTGTGTTACGATCCTATGCTGTAAGCGGGATTTGCAACAGGTAACTACTTCTCTTTGGGTTGGAGGAATATGACCGGGCCGTTGTTATTGTCCAGTATGGGGCGTGGCGCTAATCTCAGCCACCAGGGTAGGAGTACTATTGCAACAAGTAGTACTAGGCGGATTTCTACTATTGCTCTTAGGCCTATGCCTACGTTGTCTAGATAGCTGAACCCTATGGTTCCTATCGCACAACGCCAATAGGGGAATGAAACGGTAAAGAGGTAAAGTAATGGTATAGGAAAGAACTTAGATGGTTGCGTGAAGAGTCCTAACTACAGGTCGCCTAGAGGTCCTTATATAGGCACTCTTCCCTCAACCCTAACCCTGGTGACTCATACATGTGAGTCACACAACCTCTATGACTCATAGTGAGTCATAGTATGAAATCCATCTGCTGACTCCTCTGAGTCAACTGCGCCGCGTGCCAACCAATCATAACTTATAAAATAAGTCATGTGCCCTTAAGTGGTCACATGCGCGAAACCCATAACTCATAGTGTGAGTCATATGCGAAAATCATTACATCATATGACTCACAAATGTGAGTCATGCACACGATCAACCAATCACAACATAACAATGATTGCACAAGTGTGCATCATGTGAAACCCCATGACTTCTAATAAGTCATAGTGCGAAAAATAACAACCTTGTGACTTATAACTATGAGTCATGCGAAATCCTGCCTTGTTTAGTCACCAATCGTGACATTAGCTCCTCTCTCCCTTAAGCCTGAGTCCCTTCAGGCTTAACGTCCCATCTTCATCACTCTTTCTCCAAACCTCCGCAATTCCTTTTTCAATTTCCGAACTTGATGTTCGGCTGACTGGTAGTTCCTCCGGACTTCCTCTAAGGTGGTGTGTGCCGCCCTAATAGTCAGGTCCCGGTCATCAATCATTCTCTCATATGTCCGCATATCAGTTCTTTGTGCCTCGATTGTGGCTTCGGCGGTGCCAAGTTGTTCTCGTAGCTCTTGCAACTGTCGTTGCAAACTCTCTTTGTTAGGAATCATCTCGATTTCAGTTTTTTTGCCCCTCTCTCCCTTCAACTGTGTCCTCACACTTGTTTTTCTTTTCCTAATACGTGCATTGTTTTCTGTAAGGGGTGCCGCTTCCGCTGTTCGTCTTGGGTAAAACCCAGCATCGATTTTGTCGTGTCTGTGAATACGACAAGTGTCCTTGAAACAGTGTTTCCAGGATGTCTCCTTGTGTGGTTGTTGCGGTTTGCGCAACTTGGGCTGTCGTTGAAACCAATTGCTTCCTTCCTTATCGCGTAAATGAGTGTTGCAGTAATCATCGTAACAGGCAGTCCATGAATGAGCGTTGTGTGCTGCCTGCTTTTCCCTTTCTTCCTTAGTAGCGTATGGAGGGCTGGTAGGTGTAGTAGCCCTGGGGCTATCGCCCCAACCTTTTTCTGGACCCAATGGCGTTGGGCCTTGCCTGGTGGGTTCGATTTTGACTGTAACCCACTCGGGGTTTTCTTGGGTACTGCTGATGGAAACGTTCAATGGCGATGCTGGCATTGTTGAAGTTCTCCGCAGGGTACCAAGTTTTGTCTTGTTCTGGTGAGTAGAAGGTCCACTTGGCTCTGTATTGTAGGCGTTTTTGGTGTATGCGTGAATCAATGATTTCTTCGAGTTCGTACTCGCTTTCTCCTTCTATCTCGATTGGAGGTGGTGGTGATTGCTTTTGTGAGGGAAACTGATTGTCTTGTTATGGTTCGAGGAGTGAGATGTGGAAGGTGTTGTGGACCTTCATCTGTTTGGGTAAGGCCAATTTATAGGCACTTGTACCCACCTTCGTAAGGATCTTGAATGGTCCAATTTTCTTGTAATCGAGCTTCTTGCATGGTCTTGTGGTCCTTATATTCCTTGGCAATAACCAGACCATGTCGCCTGACTGGAGATTCGGATCGGGCTTTCTGTGTTGATCGTAGTTTTCTTTTTGTCGTAATTGTGCACAGACTATTTCCTGACGTAGGATACTATGCAGCTGACCTATCTCTTCCTTTTCCGTGGTTGCCTTTAGTATCATGTGGCCTATCGCCTCATGTTCCGGATGTTGTCTGTAGTTTGCGTAGAACGGTGTGGTCTTAATAGTTTCCTGCCTTCCATTGTTGTATGTAAATTCCGCTAATTGGTAATGCCGCACAGTTATCTTGTTGATAGTTGACATAGGCCCTTAGGTATTGTTCCAGTATTCCATTCGTCCTTTCGGTTTATCCGTCCGTTTGTGGATGGAAGGCGGTGCTCATTCTTCGTTCAATTCCAAGGGATTTTGTAGTCTCTTTCCACAAGTCTGATGTAAATAGCCTTCCTCTATTGGTGATGATATCTTGTGGTAGTCTATGGAGTCGGATTATTCCCGTAGGAATATCTTGACAAATTCTTTGTTGTTCATATCCTTCTTGCTGGGTATGAAATGGCTCATTTTGTCAAGCGGTCGATGACCACCACGATGGCGTCATAATCGTCTGATTTCGGCAGGTCCGTGATAAAGTCCATTACTATCGATTTCCATGGTTGGTATGGCTCCTCGTTCGGTTGTAGTAGTCCGGTGGGTGCATACCTTATCGCTTTCGTTCTTTGGCATGAATCACAATTCTTGATATATCTCTTTATATCGTCTCGCGTCTTTGGCCAATAATATTGTCGGGATAGTAGTTCCCTAGTTTTGCTAGTTCCACCATGCCCAATTGCTGGGTTATCGTGATTTTGTCGAATGACTTGGGTTCTGATCTCTTCTTGTTCTGGTACCCAAATCTTTCCTTGATGCCATAGGCATCCTTTCTTCCATTGACATGCCCCTAGAGCCACTCCTTTCATTTCTTTCTCTCCTTTCCTCAGGGCTTCCTGGATTACTCTTATCGGTCTGTCTTTCGTACTTGCTTCTCGGATGCCAAAATCTTCAGCGACAAACTTGATCACTTCCATGGCTTCGAAGTATGGTTCTTTTGGGAGTAGGATCCTTTGTTTTTATTGGATCCTCTCGTCGTTCTTATTAGGGACATCTTCTGCTCTACTTGTAAGGGCATCTGGTTTGCTCCCTTCCTTCCAGGGTCGGTATTGTATTTTGATATGGTATTGACTGAGGGTCTCGCTCCATCGGATTTGTCTTTCGTTGAGCTCTTTTGTCGTGGTAAATGGTACCAGGTTCTTATGATCTGTGAGGACCAGGACCTGGTGTCTGCTTCCTTTTGCATATCTTCTTCATTCTATCAAGGCTTGGACAATGGCTAAGAGCTCTTTGTCGTAGATATCGTAGTTGCATTCCGTGTGCATCATTGTTTTTGACCGGTATGCCACTGGCCTCTATTTTCTATCGCTCCCCTTCTGTAATAGAATGCCTGAGCATACATATTTTGAAGTGTCGGTCTCGATCATGATTTCCTTGGTTGGATCATAGTGTACCAGTAGTGGAGCTGAAGTAAGTCCCCTGCGCAATTCATCGAATGCTTTTTGTTGGTTCTCGGTCTAGTTCCATTTGCAGTCCTTCTTCGTCAGTTGATAGAGTGGTTTAGCTATACGGCTAAACCCTTCTATGAATCGTCGATAGAAGTTGCAGAATCCCATAATGCACTGTATTCCTTTCTTGCTTTCAGGTGGTTTCCATTCCCATATTGCTTTTGTTTTGAGAGGATCAACACCGACGCCGTCCTTGTCGATGATGAAGCCGAGGTATTCGGTTCGTTCCTTGTGAAATTCGCACTTCGATGGCTTCAGTGTCAGCCCTTCTTTCTTCAAGGCTTCCATAATCATCCTGACATGGGTTTGGTGTTGTTCCAGGTTTCCTGAATATATCAGAATATCATCTAAATAGACGATACAACAGATAGCCAGAAACCTGCGGAGAATCCTATTGACTCATCGCTAAAACGCTGCAGGTGCATTTTTGAGTCTGAATGGCATGACCGTATATTCGTATATGCTATATTTGGTGGTAAAGGTTGTTTTCCATTCGTCCCCGTGTTTGATTCTGATGTTATGGTATGCGTTTCGGATGTCTAGTTTAAATAGACCTTGGCTCCTCTAAGCCTATCGAGGGCTTCTCCAATCAGTGGTAGGGGATATCGGTCTCATTTGGTGACTTCGTTGAGCCCTCGGTAGTCCACGCATTGCCTTAGCTTGCAGTCTTTCTTCTTAACAAGCAGGTTCGGTGATCCCCCGTGTGCATAAGAGTCTCGAATCCAGCCCCGGTTCTTGTTGACCCTGATGTATTCTCTTAGTTCCTGCAGCTCTTTTTCACCCAATGGGTATAGCTTTCCTGCTGGTACTGTTTCTCCTTACTTGAGGTTGATATCCAAGTCAACCTTTGGTCGGTAGGGTGGTAGCCGAGTTTCTTCCTCTTCCTTGAACATGTCCAGGTACTGGTGGTATTCCCTTGGCACAATGTTTCTGGTTTTATCTTTTTCTTGTCCTTTCTTGGCCTTGATAGCCAATTCGGTACTGACATTGATCCTTTCGATCCTGGTAGGCTCGTTTGTCTTATAATCCCACTAGAGGATTCCTGTAACTTCGCCTCTTCGGTAGAACTTGCGGAATGACATAACAGTGATCTCGTTGATCTCAATCTTTTGTCGTTTTGGGTGGTCCGTACTTCCAAACCCTGCTGCGCCTCTCATAGTAGGAGCCACTTGCTCCACCTCTTCACATTGTCCTATGACAATCTTTTCGCATATCAACTGTGCGATGCGGTCTCCCGGCTCAACTGTGTAACTGTCCTTTCCCAGGTTGACTAGGACCACCTTGACTTCACCTGAGTAGTTGGCGTCGATTACTCCCGCATTGACAGTAAGCTGGTTTTTGACTGCCAATCCACTGCGTGGAGCCACCCGCCCATAAATGCCTTCTGGTAGTCCTATAGCTATCCCGGTATTGACGATTCCTTGTTCTTTTGCCGGTATCGTAATTCTCTTGTCTGCATACAGGTCATGTCCTGCAGCCTTGGCTGACCCCTGGGTAGGGAGTGAGGCTGTATTGCTCAATCTTTGGATTTTGATGTTCTGGACATCCTTGGCCTGGATCGTCAAGAACTATATCTCCAAGTTCTCTTCCAGGGCTTCTGATTCAGGGACTAAGTACACTCCTAACGAGCTTTCAAGGCATACTCTGGTTCACCACTCGCTATCAAAACTGATCTTGTTGTTTTCACAATCTTTCTTGGGGTTGTGTCTTCTTAACCATGGCAGACCTAACACTGCCTCATTGTTGGGTAGATCTGCGATTTTGAAGGTTGCCACTTCCCTATGGGTGCCGATGTCCATAGGTACTTCCGCTATATAGGTAATTGGTCCCATAGCGCTTGGCTCCCCGTCCGCAAGGTAGATTTCGCGGATTTCTTTCGCTTTCTTTGTTCGTATGCCATGTTAATTGCTGAATTCCTGGTCAATAAAGTTTTCTGTAGCGCCCGTGTCAATCATGCCGTTGATGATGACTATCTTGTCCTTGCCATGTAAACGCATTTTGACCATGGCATGGTCTTTTTCTTGTTCCAATGTTTCCGTGTTTGTAAGTGCCATGTAGATGTTACCGATTCCGATGGTTTTGGTTTTGTTGTCCCACAGCCCATCTCTTACTGGGGACTTTCTTCGTTTCCCGACTCTTCAGGTGTGACTCCGATCTCCATTTCGTGTAGGTTGGTTCGTAGTTTCCAGCGATTATTGTTGGTCTTGCTGCTAAACTGCCTAGTATATTCCTTCTCATCTCTTGCATTGCGGCAATTACTGAATCTGTGCCAAGGTCTGGCGTACCCTAGGCATAGGTTGTTGTTCCTTCTTTTTGTGAATTCTGCTCGTGAGAGGTTTAGTCGTGGACACCTTCTGGTAGCATCCAGGTCCATTGAGTCGCCTCGGGTTTCCATAGTGTTGCCCGACTTACAGGTTCCGGTATTGTTCCAGGGCGTTTCTGGTTGTTAGATAAAGGTACTGTTGTTTCCTTGAAGGTGCTTGATCATGTTGATCCGGTTTTCTTTTTCGATTGCCCAGGCTGCAAGGGCATTGACATTTGCCGCCACCATGTGGTCCGCTGCCCATGCGTCCTGGAGCGTTCAGTTAATTCCTTTAAGGAATTGGCGTCTTAGTGTACCATCATCCTCATTCGCCTCTGTAGCTGTCAGGTGAAAGTCATTCCAGTATTCCGTGACTGGTTCCTTGCCTTGCCTGAGGCGGTCAAGTTATGTCCTGGGTGCATTTTCTGCATCAACATCCCCAAACTGGTCTTTGAGGGCTGTAGTGAAATCTTCATATGTAGTCCAGGTCTCCGGCTTACATCCTTCTGCAAATGGGGTTATCCAGCTTGCTGCTGCATCCATTAACAAGCTCTTGACGTACGTGATGCGTTCCGCATATCGTGTTTCTTGTGTCGCTACAAAGTATAATTGGCATTGCACTAAGAAGGTTCTTAGTTTGGTCCTTGTTCCATGGAAGGTAGGAGGTTTCTTGACCTTGATCTGGTTGTTGATTGTTTCTCGCTGGTTGTTTATCAGAGTCAGGATCTCTTGGAACTGTGCAGTTGTAAATCCTGCTAGTTGGATTCCTGCTCCACCACCGGCAGTTGCTGGTCCCGGGGCTGACATCCTTTCTGGTCTTGAGGTTTCAGGTTCCAGAGATCCTGTTGGTGAGACAAGTTCAGGTGTCATCGGACTTGTGGTTCTTTGTGACTGGGTTCGGGATAGATTAGTACTAATTGCCTCTTCAAGTGCTGGGCCAAGTGTTGTGGTATCAATATCGTCCTCGGTAAGGTCGATGTCGTTGTCCGTAGAGTCTGCCGTTTTGTAGTTAGGTGTTGCTTAGGTGACGCAACCAAATGTTACGAATCTATTCTGTAAGCGGGTTTTGCAACAGGTAACTACTTCTCTTTGGGTTGGAGGATTATGACTGGGCCGTTGTTATAGTCCAGTATGGGGCGTGGCGCTATTCTCAGCCACCAGGGTAGGAGTACTATTGCAACGAGTAATACTAGGCGGATTTCCACTATTGCTCTTAGACCTATGCCTACGTTGTCTTGATAGCTGAACCCTATGGTTCCTATCGCACAATGCCAATAGGGGAATGAAATGGTAAAGAGGTCTAGTAATGGTATAGGAAAGAACTTAGATGGTTGCGTGAAGAGTCCTAAATACAGGTCGCCTAGAGGTCCTTATATAGGCACTCTTCCCTCAACCCTAACCCTGGTGACTTATACCTGTAAGTCACACGACCTCTATGACTCATAGTGAGTTATACTATGAAATCCATCAGCTGACTCCTATGAGTCAACTGCGCCGCGTGACAACCAATCATAACTCATAAAATAAGTCATGTGCCCCAAAGTGGTTACATGCACGAAACCCATGACTCATAGTGTGAGTCATGTGCGAAAATCATTACTTCATATGACTTACAAATGTGAGTCATGCGCACGATCAACCAATTACAACATAACCATGACTGCACAAGTGTGCATCATGTGAAACCCCATGACTTCTAATAAGTCATAGTGCGAAATATAACAACCTTGTGACTCATAACTAGGAGTCATGCGAAATCCAGGCTTGCTTAGTCACCAATCGTGACAATCTGACTCCTCGAACCCTTTCACAACAATCAATTCTCCTCACAAAGACAATCCCTGCCACCTCTTATTGAAATCGAAGGAGAAAGCAAGTACGAACTCGAAGAAATCATTGATTCACGCATAGACCGAAGACGCCTACAATACAGAGCCAAGTGGAATAGCTACCCACCTGAACACGACAAAACGTGGTACCCTGCAGAGAATTTCACCAAAGCCACCATCGCCATTGAACGTTTCTATCAGTAGTATCCAGGAAAACCAGTAAGGGGTTACAGTCAAGATCGAAACCGTGGAGGAATAACCAAAGGAACAAACGACCTTGGCACCCGCTGTTGGTTGGGGCGATAGCCCAAGAGCTATCACACCAACCAGCCCCCAATATGCAACGTTGGAGGAAAGGCCAAAACAGGTAGATCATAACGCTCTTTCATGGACTGCCTGCTATAACGACGACTGCCATGTTCATTTACATGATTAGGAAAGATCTAATTGATTTTCTAAGCAACTAAAAATACACAAACAACAACAACCCCTCTAGGACATGTTTTGGATCCACTGCTTCAAGGACACCTGCCGTGTACATCGAGTAAGACGATGCTGGGTATTACCCAAGAGGTACTTGGGAAGTGGCACCACTGAACGAAAATGATACACTAATACGGAAATGGAAGGTAACTGTGAGGACACAGTTGAGGAGAGAGGAGGGTGAAAATATTGAAACGGATACTAGTCCAGATGTGGGATGCCTGGAACAACAACTTGAGGGGTTACGAAAACCAACCTGGCACTGCCGAAGCCACAATTCATAACCAAAGACATGATATGCAGACCTAGTAGAGGATGGATACCGAACTATCAGAACGGCCAACCTAACATTGGAAGAAGTCCTCAAAAGTTGGCAGCACGCTGCACATCAAGTTCGGAAGTTGAAAAAGGAATTGCACAGGTTTGGCAAAAGCTTGACTAGAATAGGACATTGAGCCTGATGGGACTCAGGCTGATCGGAGAGGAGAGCTAATGTCACGATTGGTGACTAAGCAAGGCAGGATTTCACATGACTCATAGTTATGAGTTATAAGGGTGTCAGATTTCGCACCATGACACTGTAGTAGTCATGGGGTTTCACATAATGCACACTAGTGCAATCATTGTTATATTGTGATTGGTTGATCGTGTGCATGACCCACACTTGTGAGTCATATGATGTAATGATTTTCGCACATGACTTATATTTTGAGTCATGGGTTTCACACATGTGACCACTTTAGGACACATGACTTGTTTTATGAGTTTTGATTGGTTTGGTACACTGCGCTGTTGACTCATAGGAGTCAGCTGATGGATTTCATAGTATGACTCAATATGAGTCATGCTGAGAGTGTGACTCATAGATATGAGTTACCAAGGTTAGGGTTGAGGGAAGAGTGCCTATATAAGTACCTCTAGGCGGCCTGTAGTTAGGACAATGCTTCACTTCCCCTATTTTCCTACCCCTACATTTTGCACCACTACGTCAAAAGTGTAATCGGTTCCTACAATCACACCCACACCTCTCCTCGCTTAGGTCCCTGCGTACCCTAAGCCTGGTCATGGTGCAAGCCGGTCCCCCTCCTCCCCCTCTTTTCGCCTCCCCCCCTGCATCACCCTCAGCCACTGCCTTCACAGTGGACGTCCCCCCTCACCTCAGGTTCCTCTCCTCCTTCCTTGACGCAACCAAGGAAGTCATCAACTTCTCCTCCGCTCAGGTCCCCTCATCTCTCCATCAAGCCTCGATGACCTCTCCACTGGTGAGATCACCTTGATCCCGCTCCTGTCTGGCGCCCTTCGTGCAATCTCGACCCTTGGCGCTCAGCTTGACTCCCTCTCATCAGTAGTCACACTTCTCAGTGCTGGCTTACCCAACTCCACTCAAGCTGCCGACCCTGCAGACCCCAGCCTGGCCTCAATCCGTTCTGTGCTTCGTGTCCTGGCCCACCGTGTCACTCTTGCACCTCCTCCCGCCACCACCACTCCTTCCGCCATTCCTCCCCGTCCTGTCATAACCCAGAGGCGCCCTGCACCCTCAACTGCCATTCCCCCCCCACCTCCTGCCCCTACCTCTGAAGGCACCCCCCTGGGAATCCATGGTATCTCTGGTGATCAGTTCCGCGACTGTGATACTTCCGCTCCCTCCTATGCCCAGATCGTGGTAGGCAGAAGGAATAGGAGAAAGTGTCCAACTAGCCCTCCCTCTGCCACCAAGGTCGCGGCTGCTGCTGGCAACCAAGCCACCATGGCCTCCTCCAGTCCTGGCACCCCCTCCCCTCAACCACAACCACCACCTCCACCACCCCCGCTCACCTCTGCAGCTCGCAGATTTTTCGCCCCCCTTTTATCACCAGCCCTCCGCCCTAATGCAATGGTCATCTCTAGCCTTCTTCCCGACCTGGCAGCTACAGTACTCGTCGATGCCAACTCCAGTCTTCCCCGTGGTTTCAAGGCCTTTGTCAACGACCAGGGCTCTGTCTCCCTAACTGGCCTTAATGGCCAGGTTCCTGCCCTCTCTTACGCCCCATACTTTGAGGCCCTCACAAGGCGCCTCAACCAATCCTTCCCAGTCGGCGACAACCCTTGGCTCCCCTTTTGCCTGGCTCCTACAGCCGTTCAGATTGCGATCCACTCTGTTCCCTCCACTTGCCCTCCTGGGAATGAAGAAGACCTCTTCTCCCGCCTCTCCACGTCAATCCTTAACTCCACTGGTGTTCCTATCCTGTCCACTAGGTTCCTGAATAGGGACCCGGCCTCCCGCCTCAAATACTCTAGCTCGGTCGTCATAACTACTGCCTCTGAGCATGTCTCCTCCCTGCTACCACATGTCCCTCTCTTCTCAGCCAATAGGCGGTCTGAAAGAGCCTTCCCCTCCTCTCCCTACACATAATGCCACAACTGCTTGGCCTTTGGGCATGTGGCCCCATAATGAAAACACCACATCCAGTCTGCCCCTTCTGCTCTCTCCATCACACGAGAGCTGACCACCGATGCTCCAATCCCTCATGCTCCAAGCCGGGCAACACCAAAGCTGTGCTCAGCTGCTGCCTGACCTCCCCCCCCGTTGCCCGCACTGCGATGGGGATCACTCTGCCCGCTCCGGGACTGCCCATCCAGACCAGCTCCACCCCCCCCTGCTCCGGCTGACACCCAACCCACCACAGATGATGACGAGATGGACATTCTGCCAGATCTTGCCCCTGGCTCTACGACAGCCTCTCGCCCCTCTACACCACCTCCAGGTCCCTCAGGTCCTGCCGTTGACCTAACCAACCCCAGGCCTATGAGGCCTGTCCAGTCCGCCCCTAGCATGTCCAGGTCCTCCTCACAGCACTGTGCCCCAACCACCCAGGTGGCGCCCAGCCCCTCTTCTGCCCCCTGTGATCCTATGGGCCCTGCCCAGTAATGGATTACAGAACCATCCCCCAGCAAATGAGGCCCCTAGGGCCTCGTCCTTTCTCTCCCTTGCTCAACACACCTGCCTGGGTAGCTGGGATGTATTTTCCTCCTTTTTTATTTCCTTAGTTGAACTTTCCTTTCCTGTTTCCCTAGTGTGTATCCAGGATCATCCGGTGTTTCGAGGACGTGTCCTTACTTTTGCTGGCTTCAAGTCCTTCTCCCCCCCCTGTTCCTCCCCTAAAAAGCCACGCGTGGCATGTTATGTATCCTCTTCCCTACTCTCCATGAGTCTCATACTTCCCGTTTTCTTTGGGAGATCTGACACTATGGGCCTTGATTTTTTCCAGCTGGGTAAACTGTTTGGTTTCTCCTTTTCTTGCCTCCGGGTACTGAACTCATACTCACTCTCCGGTAGGGCCTCCTCCTCGCGTACTATTTCTCCTCTTGAATTGTTTCCCCTAGATGGGTTTCCTATTCTCTCCCTAGGCGATCTCGACATTCACCACCCCTCTTGTGACGGACTATAGGCCGACTCCCCCACTGAGTTAGCTGGTTCCTTTCCCTACTTCTCAAGAGCGGCTGAGCTTGGCTACCAGTTCTTGAATACCCCTGGGGTCTTCACCCGCTTACCTTTGGGCGACGGGGGCAGGCCCTCTGTCCTAGATCTTTCCTTTGCTACTCCAGCTTTATTTCCGTTTTTCTCCTCATGGAGCACTCCTCTCCCCTCATCTGGCTCTGACCATGTTCCCATTTTGCTCTCCTTTAGGCACCCTAAAGACACACAACCACCTCCCCACCCCAACTGGGCCTTGACTGACTGGGCCACCCTCACGCACCTGGTAGAGGAGGTTAGAGTCTCTGACGCCCCCCGCCTCCCCGCCTCCCCACCTCTGCCTATAACTCCTTATAGTTCGACACAAACTTCTGTCGCCCTCTTGCCCTGCTCCGTAACCACACATCCCTCTCGCGCCCATCACCTACGGCCAAGCCCTGGTGGTCACCCCTCCTCTCTACTCTTAGGAAAGAACACCACTGCGCAGCTCGCAAAGCCCGCTCTGCCCGTTCTACCAGTGACATCTCTGGTCCCAGGCTTGCCCGCCTTGGCTACTTAAAAGCCATAAAGAGGGCAAAAAAGGCCCACTGGACCTCCCTCCTCTTGAACACCACTCCCTCCTCCCTCTGGGCCACCAAGCGGCTAGCCCTAGGTTCTCCCACATCTCGCTTTCCCACCCTCTCAGGGTCCGACATTCCAGAGTCCATTACCAGTGCTCCCCTCAACCACTTCTCTCCACCTCGTCCCTCCCCGCGCACCCCTGTACACCCCCTCCACCCTCCGCCCATACTCCGATGCTCCTGAGCTGTCCGCAGACAAGATCTCTGCCGCCTTTAGGGCCTCATCCTCCTCCTCTGCGCCGGGTCCTTATACCGTCCCCTATGGGGTATGGAAAGTGGTCCACCACGCCACCCCTTCCCTATTAGTAGCCCTCCTCTCCTCTTTGATCCTCCATGGGTTCCAACCTCCATCCCTCAAAAAGCCCAACGGAGTAGTCCTGGACTAGCCAAGAAAGCCATCCGACGACACCACAGCCTCCTTTAGGGTAATCATCCTTCTCGAGACAATCTCCAAGGTTCTGGAGAGAATTGTCGCCTCCCGCCTCGCCCTTATCGCTAGGGCCTGTGGTCTCCTCAGTCCTAATCAATGTGGCTCACTTGCAGGCCTTTCCTCCTTTAACACTGTCATCACCCTCGCCCACACAGTACGCACCCTCCACCAGCCTGCCCTCCACGTCTCCACTCTCTTCCTTGACATCAAAGGGGGTTTTAACAACATGGATCCCGACTTTCTCTCCTCCGTCCTCAGGAAAAAAGGGGTAAACCACTACCTCATCTCCTGGGTCAAGTCCTTCCTTACTGGCCAAACCTGCCGTCTTCTTTTCCAGGGCTCACCAGGAATTTTTTCTTCTGTTTCTGTTGGCACCCCTCAGGGCTCTCCTGTATCTCCTTTGCTTTTTGTTATTTATGTTTCTTCCCTACATTTGTCTCTTTCCAGAGGCCTTATACTTTACTATGTTGATGATTTTGGATTGACTGTATCATCTTCTTCCTATCACCGTAATGTTCAGCAGCTTCAAGCAGCCTTTTCCAGGATCAAGCGTCACAGAGCAGCGCACAATGTCCCATTCTCAGTCCCCAAGACGGAGCTCATTCACTTGCGTACTAAGAACCAGCATGGCTCCCCTTGCATCATCCCCATTCACTTGGATGGACAGGTCTTCCATCCTGCCAACTCCCTCAGGTGGCTAGGTTACTTGCTTACCCCATCCCTTTCCACATCAACTCACTTCTCTAAATGACTTGCCCTCGCTCAAGGTGCCTTCACCACTGTCCGCAGGTTTTCCCCACCGAGGGCTGCCCTCTCCCCCCACCTGTACCACCGCCTTGGTGTCTCCCTACTCCTCCCCATCCTCACCTATGGGGCTGACCTCTTCATACCCTCCCGCGGAATGCTATGACACATGGACGTCTTCTGGCACCAGATCTACAGATGGGTTACCAACTGCTTCCGCTCCACCTGACTCTCTGTCCTCTCCCTTGAGAGCTGCCTCCCTCCTATCGGCCTCCTCTGCACCCATCACAGTCAGCTTGCTGCGCCCAGACTGGCATGTGCCCCACCCACCATCGACCCAGCCGCAGGGCAGCTCCCACTCAACTTTCCCTCCCTCCTGCAGTCTCGCGCTCTGGACTTGTTGCGTCACCTCACACGGCGCCTCCAACCCAATGTCAACCCTCTCCACTGGAAAACTGCACCTGCCTGCCCGCCAGTCCGCACCCACCTCCCGGTGGATGCAATGGCCCACCACATTCTCCCTATCATGGGATCATTGTCCTTCGCCCCCTTGCCACGTGCCGATCTCGCACCCCTCTGTCCTCCTCTCCCCCCACTGCCCGCCATGCACGCTGCCTATACTGGCCTAAGGAGGCGGGTGCACCAGACCCTCATCAACGACTGGGGAGAGGCCTGTTCTCCCCCACACTGCTACCAATACAAACCGTCTCTATCCCCACACCCTTTCATGGGCCTCGGCAAGTTCTTGGCGGGCCGCATTCACCAGATGCGAGCCCACAAGAGCCACCTAGCTCTTCATACTTCCTTGGCCTCCGAAGAGAAGTCAACCCTCTGTCCACGATGTTGGGATTTCGACGAAGACTTCCAGCATGCCACACTCTCCTGCACGGCCACCGCTGATGCCTGCAGACGCCACCTCCAAGGTGTCGTCGGGATAGGCGCAGACGATCCCATCTTGTCTTCTATACTACATCTCTCCAACCTGGTCGCCTATCTACAAGAGACACAAGTTGGCTTCCCTCCTGACATGCTGCTATCCCCCCCCTCATCGCCACCTCCTTTGGTTGCCCCCACACCCATCGGGACCCCTACCAACACTCTCTTTTCGTCCCCAAGTTCTTGATAATTTGTGGTTTTTCCTCACCTGATGGCTTGGTTTCTGTATGTTTCCTTGACCGGTCTTCCCTTACTTGAGTTTACCATACGATACATATAGACAGTTACCTGTCCTGATTGAAGCTTTAATGTGCCGTTGGTTTCTTTAGTTTTTGGTTTTTGGAATTAAGGTTTTGTTTATGCCATAGCTAGCGCTGCATGCAAGTTCTTGTACCTTAACAACGAATATATGATAAAAATAAAAAAATAAAAAAATAAAAAAATAAAAAAATAAAAAAAACGGCCTGTATTTAAGACACACTTCACTTCCGCTATTTTCCTGCCCCTACATTTTGTACCACTACGTCAAAAGTGTAGTCGGTTCCCACGATCCCATCCACACCTTTCCCCGCCTAGGTCCTTGCGTACCCTAAGCCTGGTCATGGCGCAAGCTAGTCCTCCTTCCCCCCCTCTTTTCGCTGCTGCTCCTCCACCACCCTCAGCCACTCCCTCCACAGTGGACATCCCCCCCCACCTCAGGTTCCTGTCCTCCTTGCTTGACGAGACCAAGGATATCATCAATTTCTCATCCTCACAGGTCCCTACCCTCTCCCCTGCTGGCCTCGACGACTCTCCACTGGAGAGATTATCCTAATCCCACTCATATGCGGCGCCCTTCGTGCTATTTCTGCCCTTGGCGCTCAGCAAGACTCTCTCTCCTCAGCAGTCGCACTTCTCTGTGCTGGCTTACCCAACCCCTCTCCCACAACAGATCCTACGGCCCCCATCCTCGCCTCAATCAGCTCTGAGCTTCACGACCTGGCCCATCGGGTAACACTCGCCCCTCCTCCCACCACTATTACCGCCCCCCCCATTCCTGCACGCCCTGGCAGGACCCACAGACACTC
>QFET01011689.1:0-10395 GCA_003316355.1 Tuber calosporum | reverse complement strand
TTTTTTTTTTTTTTTTTTTTTTTCCCCTTTGTTTCGGTCAAATACGGTAGTTCGGCGTCGGGTTCCGCTGGTTTTTGGGTCCCGGTTTGGGTCAATTTGCACTATGAGTGTAATACTGGAGAGTGAGTCCCGCACTGGAGCAGATACGGTACCGTATTTACCTGGACTATCTGCTACCTCCGTCTGCACTCCAATCTCCGCACTCAGAGACAAAACGGCTTATAAGAAGGAATGGTCTTCACCCGATGTGGTATGGTATGGTATGGGCTAGCTGGAACTTGTGCCGTATAGTACATCTCGTTGACTGGACGGTTGGCAGTGCTTTCGCTGGACGAAGGATGGGTTGAGTATGTTCAGGATAACTTATATAGGGATAAGTTACTGAGTATTCGCGATTCTATTGACCCGTAAAACTATACCTTCTCAAGAGCTTTTGAGTAAATACCCATTGTACATGACCGGAATTCATTACGAAATATCATCCGATCAGAGTACGGTACCGTATAAGTTGGCATCTATCATACGGTATAATACTCGAGTAATCGGATCGGCAGGACACGGTTTGGTATGCGGCTACAAAAGCTTAGCCCCGACCAGCACCAGGGACGGTATCATAGGAGAGGATGGGCGTAAAAAGGTGGCACGATATCATACGCCACAACCGGAGCCGTGCCAGCTTGCCCGGAAAGGTCAATGCTTCTGATACCCCAACAACAAGAGCACAGGGAGAATTATGATACCTTTTTACAGGTGCATCGAACGAGAGGTCAGGTAGAGCCGTTTTCGTGAAGATCTCTTACCCTCACTTGTATCCCAGAACTGTGCCAACCAACAACAACAAGGGGACAAGAAGAGCCTTTTTGAATGGCTGTTCTTGGATATGACTCTAGGGATGCTGCTAACACAATTTCGCTTTGCCGAATAATGAGAGAGAGAGAGAGAGAGAGAGAGAGAGAGAGAGAGAGAGGGTTAGAAAAGGGTTTCCAATGGCAGGGGGCACTTGGAAGGGTATGATACGAGAACTTGGGGAATGCGGCTGTACTCGTACTTGTATGATAATATCATGTAACTTATCCATCAATTATATCTCTCCAAACTGACCGAGGGAAGCGGAAGTAGAGATCCCATGAGGGTCATTTTTTTCAGCCGTACTCTACAGTCATTTTATCACTGACCCTTTCGCAATGGAACGGCACACTGCGACCGTATCTGATCTCGATATTTGGTTTGCCCCAACTTCCCTGGGTATATAAACAAGCATGACACAGTATGATACTTGCAGTCCGTGCAATGCGGATTATGTAAACAGACTAAACTGCATAGGGTATGTGGGCAACCACAGCCTTAGTTCCTTTCACAAGTAAAGTACTCGGGCAGTCTGAGGCCCTAGCCTCAACATCAATGAGTCCTTCCTCCACACTACGGTACCCCACCCCACCCAATTATGCAGATACGGTATTATATAGATGGATAGACAAGGCTTGCATGTTAGGCAGGCGCTGCCTCCCTACTCGAGTACCGGTACTCGCCCTGGAGCGCCCTTCCATGAAAAACCAGTTTTCGATTTTCGATTGGAAAAAGAGAAAAAAAGAAAAGAAAAGAAAAATAAGCAAACCTGGCAAAGATCTCGTGCTGCGGATGGGACAGTACTCACTCGTTCTGCACTTGCGACTGGGAAAAGTGCAAATCCTGTTGGTGAGGTGCTGTATGCTACGCCCATTGTACTCGAGTATAGTATTGTTATTTACTCAGGTCGCATGGGGAGGGGCACCCGATTACGCCGTAAGGCCCGAACAAAGGGGTTGGCTGGGCCCTTCTGCGGCGGTAGGGGTATTGCCACCACATCTGGAGATTTGCCCTGATAGATTTGGTGTGCGGGGCAGGCTGATGACGATGCTTATGCTGATGACTGTGAGGGCTGCTCCCGGCGTTGGATCCCATGGACAATGCGCTTCCCTGCACCGCTTAACTCAATCTACCGTATGAGTCTGTCGGACAGAGCTTAGCTGGGCCACAGTGTTGTTGAGGAACCTCTGGGGAAAAGAAAGAGTACCTCTTTTTTCCCTTTCTTGCGTTCGAGATAAATACCCTCGATGATACCCCTCCACAATTGAAAAGACGAGAAAAAGCTTTACTCATACATACATACATACATACATACGAACAACCGAGCTCGCAATGGCTACCCTATTCCCTTCCGCCAGTGCCAACTCTTCCCTGCCGACACAACTTTCTCCTCTTTCGATATTAGAAGCGCTCATACCTAGCTACCTCTCCCCACTGATCTCCTACTTTGGTCTCAATAATGTGGTCCCGCACATCCTCACCTTCCTCGTCATCTCTACGGCCGCGGCGACGGGTTGGACATACTGGTACGACCAATTCTCAGACCTCTTCTGCCGCTTCTTCATGTCGACAGCGCAGATCCGCTCGCGGGACGAACTCTACGACCACATGATGGCCTGGGTCGCCGAGCAAGAGTTTTCCGCCCGGACACGCTACTTTGTTGCGGCTATGGCCTTCGGATCCCTATTCGCTGAGAGCGCCGGTGAGTCTGAAGAGGAGGAAGGCCAAGAACCGGATGCGTCCGATTGGGAACGGAATCGACGGGCGCCGCTGCAGTTCACTCCCGCACCGGGCTTTCACTTTTTCAAGTACAAGGGGAAGATGGTGATGCTGGAACGGATTATGGACAACAACGACAAGGCATGGTTCCCGCAGGAGACTCTCGAGTTCTCGACAATGGGTCGGGATCCACAGTTGCTGAAGGATATGCTGAAAGAGGCGAGGTCCAAGTACCTCATGAAGGATAAGAGCAAGACTGTAGTTCACAGGCCAAAAGCCGCCGAAGACGTCGGTTCGCCACCGACATGGGTGCGCTGTCTTGCCCGCCCTAGCAGACCGCTCTCCACCGTCGTCCTGGAGCAGAAGCAGAAGGAAATGTTCGTCGACGATATCAAGGACTACCTCGAACCTGGCACTCAGAAATGGTACTCGGACCGCGGGATCCCTTACCGCCGCGGGTACCTCCTGCATGGCCCTCCGGGAACAGGTAAATCCTCTCTCAGCTTCGCTGCCGCCGGCCTCCTCGGATTGAAAATCTACGTCCTCTCCCTCGCCAGCAAGACACTTTCAGACTCGGGGCTTGCCAGTCTCTTCGACTCACTGCCGCCCCGCTGTGTGGTGCTACTGGAAGACATCGACACAATCAACATCGCGCAGTCCAGAACACCCTCTGACGCAACCGCCGATGCCCCAAAGAAACCCACCACAGACACGAGTACCGAAACCAGCACTAAAGTCTCGCTCTCTGGGCTACTCAATGTCATCGACGGCGTAGCGTCCCCGGAAGGCAGAGTTCTAATCCTCACAACCAACCACCCGGAAAAACTCGACTCGGCGCTGATTCGCCCGGGCCGCGTGGACATGAAGATCGAATTTAAGCTTGCTGGGGAAGAAGCCATTGCGGGACTATTTATGAGAATGTACGAGGACAACAATTACCCCACCGCTCAGGTGGAGGAAGAGCCCCTCACTGATGCCTCCGGCATACTCACACCACCCCACACACCTATCACCTCTGCCCATGCTACCCCTCCCCCGGTCAACCCCGCACTCATGGCAGAGAAGGAGCGCATTAGACAGAAGAGAAAAGAGGCAGAAAGAGTTGCGGAAGAACGTGCCGTGAAGGAGAAGCAATTATTGGAACTTAGGGCCAAGTTTGCACAGAGCATGCCACAAGAGGTCTTCTCCCCGGCAGAGATTCAGGGATACCTGTTGCAACACAAGAATCGGCCAGAGAGGGCGGTCGAGTGTGCTGAGGAATGGGTTCGTGATCGAATGGAAGCTAGGAAGGCGGGGAAGATTGATTGATTGATTGATTGATTGATTGATTGATTGAGCGGGTAATGAATGGGTTTTGAGCGTGGCGCTATGTGTTTTTTTTTTTACTCCTACCCTAATATTTATTGCTATCTCAATTAGAACTATGGTGCGATAGAGACATTGGAGTTTCTTTCTTATATTCTTTCCTTACTTACTAATTTACTTACTCCTGTTTTCCCTCCTCAAATACCCTTGGGGTGTTCACACTCGTTTGTTCACATATCGGTTAAATCTATCCTTCCCTTCGGTCGAGTCTTATCTAAAAATATATCTACCACATTTATCCTCCTCTCCACCATCACCCCCCCTAATCAAGCCCTTCACCCACGATCACTCGCATTTCCCACGCTGGCACTCGCCGCAAGTATTACCATACTCCAAGCTGACGCAAAGTGCGAATATGCCCGGACGTCCACCAGACCACCCGGGACATCGGGTCACGGACGTATATAAACACTACCGATCGTCACAAGTAGGGTATTCCCAGACGTAATTACAGGAGAGGATCCACCAGGGAACCCAAGCAGTGACGACGGACCAGTGTCAGGAGTGTATCCCCTTGATGGGAGAGGGAAATCCTGTCGTTGGCGGAAAAAGAGAATCGAATTTGTGGACCCGGTTTTCCCCAGGACTTGTCCGTTCTTGTAACGAACGCTTGGTACGGTGCATTCTCTGCTGAGGTCTACTTCGTATTTGAAGGGATGCGGGAAATTTGGACAGGGTACTGTGTCGTTCTCGGGCTTGAATATTTGTCGTTACTGATTGTGCGAAGTTATTTGCTGCTGCTGGTAAGTGGTAGGGAGCTGCATGGGCTCTAAAGTTGGGTTGTCCACAGGAGGAGCAGATTGAGTGGATCTCTATGATTTGGGAGCTGCAAGAGCTAGGCGTGCCATCATCTTTGACTCAACTTAGTTTTATCCCCCCAAGTTGGAGATAATGGACAATAGGGTAGGGAGGTCCCACCCACCACCGTAGAAACTGTTTTTTTCTAAACCGACGGAAAAAGAACTTTCCATCATGTATTCACATTGGGGATAGCATTAACCCTGCGCTTTGGACGACGGGTGACTATTATACTAATGTGTCGAAGGGTCTAGACCTGAAGCTGGGAAATCGGTTGCACCGCTGCTAACCACGCGGGAATTTTCATCAAGGTAAATGATTTCTATCAAAGCTCGGCCAAATGTCGTAGGTGTGCGACGCCTTTTCCTGGCATGGCACGGTACCTTCAAAAGGTACCAAACCTCAAGTGAGGTATGATAGTAGAACCAAATGCTGTATGAAGAGCACGTAGCGACCCACCTTCTCGTTCCTGGACTCACCGATGCCGCCACGAACCCCCATTGTCTACTGTGTTATCCGCCCCCTACAACATCCGAAACACGAACGATGGGAGAACCCTATTTACCTCTCAGATAGCGATACCTCTCTTATTCTATCGAATAACTTGAATATTACTGATATTACGAATGACGGATCCGAAATCCTGTTATTGTAATCTCCACTTGAGACTCGCATACCGGTACGGTATCTAGACTTTAGAGTCGGTGGTATTGGCTATGTGGAGAATTGACTGATAAACGTTGACTGACAAACCTTGAAGCTGCGCGATGGTAAATCTGATATGATACTACAACCATATATTAGGCAGACGCGGAGCCCTCGGGAGAGGGGGAAATGAACTGACGAAATCTGGCACTTGCATGCTTCGATCTTGGTTTTTACCGATTGACAACATACCGGTATGGATGGGGGACAGGACAGTGTAGCCGCCTATGGTACTCCCACCACATGTGGGCACAGTACCGTAAAAACTTGAATAATTGGACGGCGTGCTATGTTTTCCTGTCTGAGTAAGGTCAAGAATTTTATTTTTTATTTTTTTCTGTGTGGGAGGGGGGAAAGGGCTGTGTTTTTCCTGTGTTTTTCGTCCCTTTCCTAGAGAAGGGAATTTTGGACTTTATAGCACACCGTCCAATTATTCAAGTTTTTACGGTATCGTAAGACCTTGGCTAGAATTAACAATAAATAAATAGCTAACCCCAAACTCCCCCCCCCCTTGACATGGGAAAGGAGGAGGAGGGAAAACACAAAATATAATGAGAAAGCCTTTCCGATGTCGGGGTGCGACGGCCAAGACTTACTGCTTCGGACATCATTCTCGTTCAGCAGATTTTTTTTCTCACAGTGACAATTGCCCCGCTGCCAGGATCCAGCAAAACAGCATCCATTATTACCTCCTGGGTGGTCCCTGGTTGATTTGACCCTTTGTGATTTGCTGGGGATATCCAATCCAGACTCATCTGGAATGCGAAAAATCATATAACCGCTAAAAAGGAGTGTATAATGAGTGATTTGACATACAGCTACCCGGCTGGCGCAATGGTAGCGCGTCAGACTTCTAATTTCCTCGGAAATCGATATCTGAAGGTTGTGGGTTCGACCCCCACGTTGGGTTTTGTATTTTTGGTTGAACACTAGTGTTAGCAAGGCTTTCTCTTCCCTGCCAAGATAGCGCCGTGTAATGCTAGCCGATTTCAGAAGTATCCCGATTTATTGGCCCCAAGATCCCTGCCTGGTAGGCTTCTCCAGGTCTTGGCGGTAATACATTAGGATACTTTTGAAATCGGCTAGTAAGCCTGGCGTTACAGGAACTTTGCGAACGCGAGTGTTTTTGTCTTTTTTTCTTCTTTTACTTTTTCCCCTCGGCTATGACAGCCGTAGACAGATCCCGGCGAAAGGCTTCTTCTCCCCTCCTTGTCGCCATATTTTTTTGGAGGTGGAAAGCTCGGGAGGAGCCTTAACTTGATGTGTCGGAGGCCAGTCGGAGTCGATTAAACTGCTGCAACTTGTTGAGAAAACAAGCCCCAACAAGTGTACCGCGTCGCCTACCAAGTGCTTGCCCACATCTCCGCCAGAGCCACCAACATTATTCTCCCCGAATACGGGCTGGCACCCCTCTCATTCCCGTGTGAAAGCCCACCCGTCCACCCGCCACTCCCGCTCATCGCAATAGACAATCACACACCCTCACTCGCAAACCTTCCTTACCGATAACCGACCACCTTTCCTTTCCTTTCCCTCTCCCCTTACACCCTGGCACGACAGGGGTCCTACAAACCTCTGACGTTCCCAGGATGGAAATTTGCAATTTAAACCCCATCGGCTCAAGGCAAGATCTCGAGGTGAACCCAACTCATCCAAGGTTCGAGGACGCCTACCCTAATGCGCGGTTCCACTCCTTGCGTTTGGAGATGTTGACCCGAAGTGACGGGACGGATGGAGGAATGAACGAACCCTCATCTCATGCTTGTACTGTACTCTATCGTACAAGTCCCTGGCATGAATGGACTGAACATCCAGGGGTCCCAGGAGCCGAAAGTCCCTTGCCAAGGACACAAAATCACCCCTGTAAATAGCAAAAGTAGTTAGTATAAAATTAATCAAAAAGGGGGAAATTTAACAAAAAAGGGAGGGATATTCTTCACATTATTTAAATGAATAAATAAACTTTAAAATATATATTAAAATATTAATAAAAATACAAAAAATTCATAAAATTGAAAATTATCTAAAGTTCACCAGCAAGTATGACCACCGGAAGCCGCAATAACAGTCTGCATTCTTTGGGGCATTTAATTAACAAAAGTTAAAAGATGCTCCTCCGAAATGGCATCCCACTCCTCCCGTATTGCCTTCCCTATTTCTTCCAACCTGTGTGGCCTTGGATTCCACTTGTTCAGTTTATCCTTAAGGATAAACCAAACGTTCTCAATCAGGTTGAGATCCGGGGAAGAGGTAGGTCAGTCAAGTTTGTGAATACCAAACTGCTCACGAATCTGCCGGGTTTGATGTGCTTGGTGAGCTGAAGCTCTATCCTCCATGAGCCACAGAGGATGAGCAGCATGTTCACTCTTGTTCTCCCAAAAAGGATGGAGCACTGGGACAAGGACATTCTCAACATAACCTTTTGATGTTATGGTACCCCAGTCCTTGTCCCAGAGAACGGAATCACACTTTTTGACCCCCAAAAAGCCATCATATACCATAATGATATCTTATTTGAGGAACTTGGGGAGGAGAGAATGATCATTGTACTCCTCCCCTGGGCGCTGGGTCACGCAAACCTGACTTGTATGGCTCGACAGCTATATATAACACTTGTCGGTCCAAATGACCCGGCGCCAATCCTCCTGGGGCCAATGCCGGTGTGTGTTGGTAAATGCTGACCGTAGTACTTTCTTCCGCTTGTCGAGGAAAGGCTTCTTGCGAGCAACTCTCAGGGAATAGCCTTCAATTTGTAAGGTTTTCTGGAGAGTTCTTTCACAGGCCTAGATGCTGCAGGCAGCAGCAACCTCAACTAGTCGCATTCTGCAATGTGCCGCACTCATAGTAGCTGTAGCTACTAGTCGGCGACGTGTAGGGGAGTCGCGGGAGAACTTCTTTCCATTTGGTTTTTTTGGGGATCGAGGGAGCATATCAGATGTTGAAGACTCTGCTGAGACTGAGGTTCTGGTCTTTAGCAATCTGTCTATATGTCCAGCCTGTGGAATTTGGCAATGTCTGGAATATGCATCGCTTTTTATATGACGCCCAATACTGCTTCGGGATATCCATTGCTCTGGATATTTGTTTAAGTAATTGTTTATCATTATCTGGGATTGGAACACATTTACTAACCAGCAAGGTACTTTTTTTATATTCTTGTAGAGCAGTAGGTAAATATATGTTCACGATATTGCACAGAAATGATAATACTTGTTGCTGATGTCTAGTGAACAGGAACTATATTCCCTTTTCAATTAGATTCACATTTTTTTTGTTTAATTTTATACTAACTACTTTTGCTATTTACAGGGGTGGTACAGTGTACTTAGCAAAGGACTTTCGGCTCAGGGAACCCCCCTGATGTTCAGCCCGTTCATGCTAGGCACTTGTATATCATACGTGCTTCACTTGCAAGAAGAGGGGGATTGTTGCTATGAGGGGTTAGGTACAGTAGAATCAGAAATAATTTAAACTTGTTCTAAGATGTTGGGTTAAAGTGAGTCAAGACAAGGATTTTGAATCGTGAGTGTGCAATATCGGTTTTGGAAAGTCTTGGGATCATACTAATCTAATCATAGCGAGAATTTATTTCTTCATCTTCATCTAGTTCCCTTCCCTCATCACTATAAGAGTTTACCTCAACTGGTTTCTTCCAATCCATCAGGAAGGGAAGGTTAAGCTAGTTACAACTACCAGTGGTGGGAGTAAGACAAAGACATTGCTAAGCAAACCTACCCACCCTCTCTGTAAAAAAAAAAACCCGCCCGTCAACTACTAGTAGCTCAAATGATCATCAAGTATTATGAATAGAAGAGCTCAAAATCTACAGAATCCGGAAATCAGAAAACCAAGGAGGAGTCACCAATCGGTTGAACTGATCGATTATCAGAAAGTCTGCTTGTAAGCTAAAGGGAGACTTAAGAGATGAGTTAGTTTGATAAAGGCAAAAATGGCAAAGTACTAGCGGAGTGATGGAGAGGCAAAAGTGCAGATATGAGTACTTTTCACTACTCAAATGGGAGAGCTGACAGATAGTAATATAGTTCAGATACAAGAGTGTCAAAACGGAGACTATGGACAATACGTTCAGGTTTCCTGTGGAGTGGATTAGTATGCAGTATGTTAATCAAGGAAGGTTTTAGAAACAATTTTGAGGATGGCAACTAGGCATTTCAGAAAATCACATGAATGAAGTGAGTGGTACTATACCTGTGCATTTGAGAAGAAGGTATTGGAATTGTGAGTTTGAAAATATGTTGAACAGTCAATAATATAACTTAATCGTGGTCAACTAGATCCTGGGTTTATGTGTGAGATTGCTGAATAATACCTTGTACTAATTACAAGTCTTCACAATTGGAAGAACAAGGAGGGAAGGACCATAGGGAGTAGGAAGGGTGGCCAACGGGGAATAAGACTAGTGCTAAGTGCAGATGGTCAGAGCAGGAGGCAAACTTATATGGGAAATACAATATAGGAAAAGATGAATGAAAAGGAGTTATTATGGAGTAGCCAATTCGGTTGTGTAAAATTGCCTAGTCTGTTCTCTTATCACGAAAGTGAGAGAATTATCAGCAAAGCCCTGATAAAATTGTTCAATTTAAAGTAAAGGTTTCTCAAATACTAAATTCATCATATTGTTAAGGTCTCTTCTCCGTTACTGGATCAACTGTTAACTATAGGGATTGAAATTTTATTATTTATTATTATTATTATTTCATATGTTCATTGTTAAGGTTCAAGAATGTAACGGAATCCTACTATGTTTCTACTATTACTACTGACTTGATGTTGGTTATTACTTATTTGGGTTTATACCTGATGAGCGCTACTATTTGGTTGTCCCTTCCTGCTTGGTTATGACTTCCTAACTGGTTATTCTTCCCTTGTTTCGCTTATCATTACCCCTCCTTTCTTCTACCCATTTGGGTATCGCTATCCTCCTGCTATACCTACTGGATT
>QFET01011683.1:0-17175 GCA_003316355.1 Tuber calosporum | reverse complement strand
AATTTCGTCGCACAACGGCAATATCACAAGCTCTACCAAGTCTCATTGCCCTCCTGATCCAATGCCTTCCGTCCCTTGAACCCCGCCATAGCCCTATCCACACCACTAGCCCACCTTAAAAACTTCTGGATACTAGCTGGTAAAACCTCCATGACCCCGATCCACCTCGAGTATACCGGCATAGAAATATGCCCACCCAATCCTCCATCAATCGCAGCGATAATCTCCTTGGCAACGTCAACGGGCTCTAACACTGGGGCGAAGAAATTACTGGGAGTCTTGACGCCGTAAAATAGGGGGGTTGAGAGCTGACCAGGAGTGACAAGGAGGGTCTTGATTCCTGGTTGGTCGGCGAGTTCGGCGGTGAGGGAGGAGTGGAGTGATTTTAGGGCTGCCTTGGAAGCGGCGTAGTCTGAGAGTTGGGCTGGGGCGATTGAGGAGAGGACCGATGAGATTGTGATAATTGAACCGCGGTTTAATTTTAGCATGCCTGGGAGGAATCGCTTGATTGTGTAAAATGATGAGAGGAGATTCGTTTTGAAGTTTCTGGACGTAGCCAGCGTGTTAGTTATCTACCGTACACCGCTATTATCCATTATCCGATCGCAGCTGTTGAAACGGGGGATGATAAAGGGGGGGAACATACGTCTCAATCTCCTCCACCGAAAGATCCAAAATCATCTTCCCATTGACAATCGCAGCATTATTGATCAGCACCGTGGGTGTCCCCAAGTCCCTCTCAATATCTTTAGCAACGGCCTCAACCTGCTTCCTGTCGCCAACATCACACTTATAAAACTCTACATTCCGCGCCTCGCCGCCTTCTGGCTCTCTCACGTCAAGCACCGCAACTGTAACGCCCCTCATACCGTATACCTCTGCGATCAAGAGCCCTAGACCACTGGCACCGCCGGTGATGACCACCACTTCCTCCATCCAATCAAATTCGCGTTTGGCACCGTAGGCCAGGCGGCGGTTAGCCTGCTTTAATATCCATAGGACCGTTACAAAGGCAGCGTAAGCGGCGGATAAGTAGAATGGTGGATGGTGGTACTGGAAGGTTTGAGCGCGGTAGGCTAGAGGGATTAACCAGGTAAAAATAGGGTTGAGGAAGGTATGATTGAGGATTGCGAGGATGAGGTCGACTGGCCCCTGTTAGCTGCTTGGCCTGTTGCTAAAGAGGGCGAGGGGGTAGTTAGAGGGGAGGAATCACTAGTTAGGTGGTCTAGAAGCGGTTTGTCGCTTTGGAAAGAGCTCAAGCTTGGTGGATCCGACATCTTGATGTTGAGTACGTATGCCTATTAAGGATTATTGAATAGAAGTGTACGATTGTATGCTAGAAGGAGAGGAAGAGAAATTACACTGTGGACACCAGGTCTACAGGTTGGTGATCAAAAGAGGAGGAAAAAAAAAATAGAAAGGGCGATGTTGAGAGGAAGGGATGAAAGAAAGGAGAGAATGAGGTGATGGAATGTGATAGGACATCGAAAGTCCTATTCGGGGGAGTGAAAGGGTTTTGGGTTTGGCATGTGTGTAGGCGATTTCTTGTCAGCCCGGGCGCTTAGGGTGGTCTACAGGCTCCGGTATCACATCTGACATTGTTGGGGTCTCAGGTGTCCACTTGCAGTTTAGGTCAGTGTTCACACGGTGTGGACTTCAGAGCTACAATCGCGGAACACCCAAGTACTGTACCGTACTCGAGTACGGTACTTGTAAGTACACACACCGTCCAAAAACACAATTTCCATTTGGTGGCCTGTAGGCTAGGATTGCTGAAATTCCACCAATCAGTAGCAAACTGTGTGCAGTATTTGGACGGGTGTGTATTCTGGTATCCTGCAATTGTAGCTTCGATGGCACCTTCGACAATAAACCTGACAGGCCTGGGAGCTCTTTGGTAGCTGTGTCAGCACATCATCAAGTATCCTGCGCCACTCACAGGTTTTGTGCATAGCTATAAAACATCCTCAATTCCTGCATTTACACACATTGGTCGCTGCTGCTACGGTGTTATATCAGAATTCAGGAAGGAATAAATTGGACTTTTTGATAGACCGTTTAATGGAAACCCTACGACACTACAGTGTGCTGTGAAGGAAACATGCCCTGAGCAGCCATTCATCTCCTAGCACAGAAATATCTGGCCATCGGTGTCCCCAATTGGTAATGATTTGATTTATTTTTACCTACATGCGCCCACCACGGAGAGGAAAAAAAAGAGAAGGAAGAAACCGCTTAAAACCGCAGAGCTGTAAAATATGGGATTAGTAAAATTTGGGTATACGGAAGTTTGTTTCTATCGGGATGACTTACGGGTGAAGAACCATTTGTTCTTGCCAGTCTGGTATCTTTCCTCGAATGCCTTTTTAATTGTTTTCTTAGCCTCCTCTCTCTGCGAAGGCTCCTTGAAGGTGTCCTGTGAAATGACTCCCTTCAAAGTCTCGAGCTCAATAGTGTAGCGAGTAGGCATAAGGTGATTGTAGTTGACAATCTTGATGAAAGGCTTGACCTTCGAACGCTTGGCGGCTCTCTTCTTCGACATCGAGCGGGTGACCTTGGCCGGGTATCTCTCCATTCCAGCAACGAGTGCATGGCCGAAGGGGTGGGACTTGCTGCCATCATCCATTACTGTGGTTCCCCATGGGTTAGAAGCTTGCTTAGTTGTATGGAGGAAACCGCACAGACTAACCCTTCACAATGACAACCTGAATACCTTATTAGCACCTAGACGGCCGTAGAAATCAAGGCATCTCGGTTTTCTTACCTTCTTACCAGCGTACCTGCCCCGGGTGATGATAGCGACTCTACCGGTTTTAAGGACTAAAGATACCAAAATATTAGCCCTGCTGGACAGACATACATCGAGCCAGCCAGACAATCCATAAGACCCCAAACGTGGCCCTCTGTTCCTCCTAATCCACAATTTTTTTTAGAATCTCCTGCCTCTTGAAGGCAGCCAGCGTCTCCCTCCAATGCCTAACCACCACCCAACGAGCAAAACAACCTCTCCAGGCTTCGGGGGCAGAAAAAAACAGCAGCGGGAGGATTGTACGTACACTTCATTTCGTATGCCTACCGAGGTGAGAGGATCGGAAAGGGGGGATCTGTCTTGGTGTGTTGTGAATTGTTGTGCCTTCGGTACACTAAAGTTCGATAGGTTAAATTTGTGGGGAGAGTTATGACAAGGCAGTCACAGTCGCAACCGCTTTTTTTCTTTTTTCTTTTTCCGACTTTGTGGGCTAGAGGGCAAAGATTTGCTGGGATACTGACCTACGCCACTTTTTCCCACTTTCGGCCACAATTGGTTCCTCACAAGCCACACATATTTAGCATAGGGGTATCGTTTCCATAGCAACGGTCCAATCCCCACAAGGCCTGGTGTTTAGTGTTTACACTCCACCTGAGGGCTGAGTTTATGTGTGTTGGTTGGCTGGTCGTGCACTGAATCTTGTTTGCCCTCTCTCGCCCTATGCCCACGTTTGTTGTACTCGTATGATATGATACTGCAGCTCATCAAGCCATGATCAACTCTGCATCGAGGCAAACATAACCTCCCCTGTTCCCCTCGATCCCAATCTCCACCTCTCTTTCTGTCTCCCACATCTCCCCCTCATCAATATCACACCTCCCTCTTTCAACATTTTACTCTTCTTCCTGTTCTTCAAACACCTGTTTCCCTTTGCATGGGGAGGGTGCCTTCGTCGTGAGCTTCAATTCCTTCCAGTTCCATTCCACACTAATCCCTTTCCTCATCCCGCTAACTGACGTGGTATTCCGCAATTAGGTGGAATAAACAAAACAACATTAAACAAAGATGCCGCCTGCAGCACCCGCTGCCCCCAAAACTCCCTCTTCATCTGCTTCATCCGCTCCCAACTCCCAAGCTCTTGCCCGCAATCCGCCAATGTTAGTGTCTACCCCCTTTTAAACCCCTCGCATCAGCCAATTCTCTTGACAATAAACTCTGTTATCCTCATTAATCCTAATGCATTCTGGAAATAGGTGGGACTCAGCTGATCCCGCTAGGAACCCCGCGCCCTTTCCTCTAAACCCGCATCCTGGAGCTCCAAACTCGCCTCGCGCAATTGGGGCGCTGCAGAATCCATTCATTGCGGCAGATAGAGCATCACCAACACCAATCTCGAGAGAGATATCACCGACCCGCAGAGCGCCTCAGGCCCCCCCACATCGAGAAGGATCACCTTCGGGGCCAAATATATCGCCAACTAGAGCACAGCAAGTAGTGGCTTCTCACAGGCGGATGAATTCTATGCAACCATCTCCAACAGTTCGTGAGATTGGCAACCTCATTTTGAATGCAGGGTCGAGCTCGCCCAACAAAAACGGGACACCTACACCCAAGGAATTGTTTGGGAGTAGTACTAGTTTTCCGGCTAGGGAGCAAGCGCCTACACCCGCACCTCCGCCCGGTTATCGTGGCTCTCTGGACCTTGATCGTCTGCCGAATCTCCTTCCACCTCTGCGTAACCTCAAATCTCACGAATCAATGTCAGCTACAATCCCCTCCAGCGCACTCGCTACTACTAAAGACTTCAAAGACTTTAAAGATCTTAAAGACTATAGCCTCCCTCCTCTTCCTCGTGATCGAGATGGGGGGCAAAATGACTGGGAATCACGGGGCCGAGATAGTGAAAGGGATGATGGGCCTAAGTTGTCACTCCAGGAACTTGAGACGATCACATCCCAGCTCTCCGGGCTTACGTCGATAGCCAATAGTCTGCAGAGGGAGATGACAAATCTTTCTCGCCGTTCCAAAGACAACGCCACCGATCTCATCTCGCTCAAAGAGGCGACTAAGAGCAGAGATGAAGACATCCGTCAATCCCTTCGGGACCTCGTCCATGGCCTTCACACTTTGGAGAATGACAGGCTACTCACTAATTCTTCGCTTCCGCTTATCACATCCGGTGCTTCTACGAGTAGTCGAGCTTCGAGCTATGCGAGTGATAATTTCGCAGCCCCAACCGGAGCCAGAGGCGAGAAATCTGGTTTCGAAATGGCAGCTCTCGACCGGATTTTGAGAGAAATGTGCACGAAAGACGAACAGGACCGCGTCATCGATCTCTTGAGAGATATCCAGGATACCCTCAACAAGCCGCAGTTAGATAGGTTAGAAAACGAAGAAAAGATATTATCCTTGCTCGAGGAATTCAAAGAGCGGGACTATAGCAAAGGGAAAGAACTTGTGATACCTGGAAGGGGGAGAGATAGTGATGTGGACAAGAAGATATTGTCTATGCTTCAGAATATCAGAGAGACGTTATGCCAGAGAGAAGAGAGAGAAAGCGATGTGAGGATCATCAGTTTACTGGAGGGATTAAAGAAGAAGGGGGAGAGGGGTGAAAATTCCCCGGTCATTTCTCTTTTAGAGGAGCTTCGAGACGGGGAGGGAAATTCTAAAATCGATGCCGTTTTGTCTTCCCTCGAAGAACTGAGAGATAAGGGAGGAGATGAAAGGGTTCTTTCCTTGCTTGAGGGGATTAAAGCCAGGATGGATAGCATGAAGGAAGATCTAACAAATTCCCTGAGCTCATCTGTGGCTAGGCGCTCACCTTCATCACAAGATGCTACAGGAACAGAATCTGCACGAGACTCGGTGGAGATCGATGAAATCCTCAATGTTTTGAAGCACGTCAAGCACGGCGTTGACTCGAGTGAGGAGGCAACTCGAGACGTTCAGAAACTCATCGACGAATGGAAAGAGCGATGGGCTGGTCATGATAGGGAGGCAAACGAGGCATTGAAGGACCTGATGAAGGAGATTGAAATTCTGGTTACGGAACAGAGACAAACAATATCCAGGCTACACAGCAACCCAGGTCTGCAATCTACAGCACTCACCATGACCAACCCTCCTTTCCCACCTGACTTGGACAATGAGGCCGCTATCACCGCTCTCGCTAACATTGCTTCAACTACAACTCGCACAGATATCACCCTTTCCACTATCAACGCCTTAATCAAGGTTTTCCATAAAGACATGAATAGCGCCAATACCCATACCCACGAGACCGTGCTCAACATCAGCAGATTCCTCCAAGAACTCGGCGACACTGTCTCAAATACCCATTTCCAGACAGGAGAAACTCGCAAGCTCCTCGAAGTTGTGCGTTCTGGGGTCAGTAGCGGGAACGACCGACTCGCCGAGTTCGAAGGTGCAACTCTCCGGAAAATCGAAGAGCTTATGTTCCTTCACAAACACTTGCAGAAGACAATGCTTACCAATGGAGATGAGATGATCTGGAAACAGGATGTCGGTGTAAGGGCTGTGGTGGAGGAATTCCAGAGTGAGGTTGAGGAGCTCCTGGAGAAAAATATGGAAGCCGTCAAGGAGTCTGCAGAGAAAACTGTTGAGGCCATAAATAATTCTAATCCCGTTTCTCTCATAGAGGAGCTAAAGAACGAGCTGGGGGCAATGGCACAGAGAAGTTTGGCCGCCTTTGCAGCTGCGGATTCTAAGGAAGCACTTGCAGAACTCAAATCTGAGCTCCAGCGAGCCACAGAACAGAGTGTTGAGGCTATCAGCACTTTGAACCCAGCAACTTCTATCGAAACGTTCAGAGCCGAAGTCAAAGAACTCCTTGGGGAAATCCTGTCAACAAGTGAATCTAGCTCAAAAGGGCTTACCAAGCTCGAAGAGTCCGCCCCTACCCAAGCAACCATTGAAGATCTGAAGTGCAGCCTTGAAGAGCTCATCGAGCGATCCTTCAATACTTCCAGCGAACGAACAAATGCAGCCATTGCAGACATGAGGTCCATCATCACCGGTAAACCTGAAGGCACCGAGAAAATCCAGACTTCAATCGACCAATTTAAAGCCGAGGTCACCGAGTTGATGGAGAAGTCGGTAACCGCGTTGGCGCCCCCCACATCATATCCTGAAGCAGAATCTATTAAGGCCCGAATCGAATCGGTAGCTCTCGAGATTACCAAGACCATGGATAATACGATTGCTCTCTTCAGTGATTCCTCTGTTGAGACAGACGAAAAATTGAAGAGGGCGGTTGATGAAATTAAGGCCGAACTGGGAGAAATGAGCAAGTCAATATCAGAAGCCGTTTCTTCCAACTCGACACCCGGCCTTGAAGAGGTGGTGAAGGGAGCCCTGGATGAGATGAAGAAGGTGGCTGAACAAATCGAGAAGAATGCGGAAGTTGAAAGGTTGATGATTTCCAACCCGGAAGTATCCCAAAAAATGACGAGTGCCATTGAAGATCTCAGGACGGAAGTTCACGAAATGGTTGAGAAGGGTATCAATATGGCTGTCGGCTTGCCTCAAACTGGAGAACCTGGGCACAAAATTCAGGAAGCCATTGAGGGCCTCCGGGCAGACATCGCAAGCGCCATAGAAAACTCCTTAGTTGCAGCTTCTAGCTCGGGGGATCTCAAGGAGCTGTTAGAAGACCTTCGGAAGGAGATTGCTGGAATGTTAGAAAAGTCTGCGTCTATGATCGTTCCCCAATCTAGCTCGGACGGGGAGGCAAAAGAGCTTCTCGGGGATATTAAAAAGGATATTGCCAGCATTCTCGCTAAACCGCAACCGCCTGAACTAAGCTCTAGTGGTGTGAAAGAAGCCATGGAAGAGCTCCGGAAGGAGGTGAATGAGTTAATGGAAAAAACAAAGTCTATGACGGCCCCCAGGCCCACCGACACCGAAGGACTCCCATCCCGTTCCGCTGGGGGAATAGAGGGAGTGCTTGAAGATCTCAAATCAGAGATCAGTGAGATGGTCCAACACAGCCTAGCAGCCGCCATTGCAAACTCGACATTTGATTCCGAAGAGAGTGTGAAAGAAGCGATTGAGGAATTGAAACGCGATGTCCGTGACACATTACAATTATCTATGATGCCTCTTCCTGCCGAGAACACTGAAGCAGCGGAACGAATTCGGACTGTGCTGCAGGGATTCAAAACAGAGCTTGGGGAACTCTTTGAAGCCAAAATTGCGGTGCCTAATGTTACTGTTATGGAAGTCATCGATAGTTTGAGGATTCAGATTGGAGTATTAGCAGAAAACTCCAAGGATAGTGCGGTAACCGAAATTGTGGAGGAACTGAAGATGCAAGTTGAGGGTTTGGAGCAGAAAGGGTCCGACGGCAGTGTGGTGGAGTCAATTGGGGAGCTGAGGAAAGGGATGGATGCTTTAATAGAGAAGATGGATGCCTCTTCCTCAACAGGAGTTACGAGTGCTATGGACGAGTTGAAGAAAGAGGTGGAACAGCTATCGGGGAAATCCGGTGATGTGCTTGAAGCCTTAAAACTCCAAGTCGAAAGCCTTGATATAAAAGAGACTATACAGGCGTTAAAAGCTCAAGTTGAGGGCCTTTCCGGGATTTCAGGGATTCCAGTGCCTTCTGGGCTGCCGGCGACATCCAATGAAGAAATAAAGGAGTCGATGGAATCGCTCAAGAGGGACATTGAGGAAGTGATGGAAAAATCGATGGGTTCCCTAGTCGCTAGTAAGCCGGACGATACCGAAGTTAGAGAATGGATAGGAGCTCTAAAGGAAGAGATGGTAGTCTATGTAGAGAAGAGTGTTCAAGCCGCTAAAGCGACTAATCCCTCCGAAGCCATCGATGGGTTAAGGCGGGAAATTCGAGAGGCGATGTCAAGATCCGGTCACCATATCCCACACGAACCAGAAAGAACACAAGTTGGCGAAAAGGTCGAGAAGATTAAAGAGGCTTTCGAGGAACTCCGGAAGGTGGTGGAAAAGAATTCCGGTACAGATCCAGCCACTAAGTCAGCTCTGGAAGAAGGTGTTGAGAGAATTCAGATGGTAACAGACGGAACAAGGCACGAGCTTAGTAACTTCCGGGCCGAAGAAAGAGAGGCAATTGTTGACGTCAATTCTGCTGTTGGTGAATGTCGAGTCGAGGTTGCAGTCGTTAAAACTTTAGTTGAGGAAAAACACACAGAAATCAAGGACAGCATTGCAGGGCTTGCTACTGCCGTCGACGAGTCAAACACAGCCCTCAAAGGTTCAATCACTGCAGTCCATACCGTGGTTGAAGGTCTACAGAACTCAAGCAATGAAGCCATGACGGGTGTTGCCGACTCAGTCGCAGAGTTAAGAACCGCAACCCAAGACGGCATAACTGGTATCAACCTTTCGCTCTCCGAACTTCTAATTGATACGAAGGAGGAAATTTCCGGAATCTCTAGTGCCGTATCTGAAGTCCACCACGAAGTCAAAGGAGGCAATGCCAGCGTTAATGGCGCCATCTCACAGGCGAAGGAAATGATCTCAAGTATCAGCGAGGCTGTTACCAGTTCTGCCGCTGGGGCAAAGCAAGATATTGACGGTGTCAGAATCCTGGTTGAAGCTTCAAAGAGTGAGGCCTCAGCAGGCTTCCTGGGAATGGCGGATACTGTCGAGACCGCCGCTTCGGAGCTAATGGAAGCCGTTTCAGCATTGGCCACCAAGATGGAAACTTCTCAGACCGACTTATCAGGACTTAAGGCCACCATCGGGGAGTCTCAAGCTACGAACAAGTCAGCTTTGACCGATATTAATGCGTCCATCGAAGAACGCGTGACCGAGGTCAGAGAGGACGTTTTTGCTGTGAAAAAAGCGGTAGAAGAATCGAATACTACAGTCTCTCACGAGCACCGCAAAACCCAAAAGCAAGTTGAGGATGTGCACGGACTTGTTGATGGACTGTATAGTGAACTCAAGGGGCAACAACCGACACTGCTCAACGCTTTACTAGAACTAAAGAATCTTCTCCAGGAGGCGAACGAAGAGATTGCTAAGAAGCCGGATATCGACGCTATCCCTCCTCCACCTGCGTACGACGACTCTCAGACCCAAGAAAAGCTCAACGCGTTGATTGCCGGGAACACCTCGGCAGCCAAGTATCTTCCCCAACTTAGTCTCCTAGACTCGATTCAGAAGCAAGTAACTACCACCTCCGCCGATATTGCCGAATTTCTTTCGATGCAAAAGGAAGTTCTCCTAGAAGACACGAGCTCCAAAATTGATGCGGCAAGGCAAGCCGATATGGATCTTGAGAAGGCTATCGCAGAAAGGAAAATTGTGGAAGCTGCGACAGCGTCTCTCCGAGAAGAGCATGTCAACCTCCAAGACTCTGTTGAAGCCCTGAAGGAAGAAACCAACGCGCTTTACGCCCGACAACTGAGGCTCGCTGGTGAGGTTGCTAGCTTAGAGACCGCCTTGGACCTAAGGCGGGACGAACTCATGCTTCTCGAAGCAAGGGCTGAAGGTCTTGAACGAAGGGTTGTCGAAGGGGTGATTGAACAGTCAAGGGCCCTGTTAATGAAACCTAAAGGCAATTCCTCACGCTCACCAAAAGCCGATACCAACGCCGCCCTGCGCAAAATTCACAACAGCCCAGCCGTCAAGTCAAGCACCGGCCGGCGAAACCTCTCTCTCAATGAAGTCCAGAGCGATTCGCCAACTCTAGGGACGTCGTCAAAATCTGGTAGAACCAGTCTCAGCGGTAGCACCTTAGGTTTAGGACAGAAGGAGTATTCCGCCAGCCTAGGGCTCTTGAAGCGAAGCCAGTCAACCAAGAGTGTGGGAAGCTCAGAGAGACGGAAAAATAGCTGGGGCCAAAAGCTTGGCCATGCATTCTCAGGCACAAGCGGCAAGGGGAGTAATGATGGCGTGCTCCCCACGAACGAGGAAGAGACTGGAGAGTACGATGCTGATGAAATTGCGGGAGGTGATGATGACATGGACGCCGAGCTGGAGCGTTTGGTGCGAGAGCAGGAGGAGAGCGGTTTTGCAGATGGACGGAGCAGTAGTGGTAGTGTCAGGAGGATGGCAGCTGATGGTGAGGACGAAGAGCGAGGTGGCGACGAGGCAAGGAGGAAGTCGAAGGCCTACCCAGCGCTCGGGTTAGACTTTTCGGACGAACCCATGAGCAGAAGTATTAGTGGTATGAGCACTGGGGCTTAGATTGCTTTCGTTTTGTTCTTTTCCTTTCTCCTTATTTCATTCTTCTTCCATGTCTCATGATCTCTAGTGCCTATGACGAGAGATGATAGTATACCTATGGGATGAGCGGTCTCCTATGATACCCCGGATGTGTTGCTTACGAATGTTAATTAGTAAGGCTGGCTTCCTTCTTGATAATACTTTTTTTCTTCATTATTCCTTTGGACGTACTCACCCCACACTGTTTCTCTTTCTTTCATTCAACTGTATTTTCTAGTTTTCTCAACTCGTTGGTTGTTTCGCAAAATCCATAACATGCATGCATTGGAATGGATGACGGATAACTTAGGGACGGTCGGGGTCGGGAGGGGGGGTCAAGGGGTCACTGTGGTCAATGAGTTTTCTGTTTTTTCTTTCCTCTTGTTCCTGGGGTACCGAAACGGTTGCATTTCTTTTTATTACTGTAGTCTAGCTTATGATATGCATCCTATGGCCTCTATGATACACTTTGCTTGGTATCGATAAAACGTGACCACTTTTCTTACCCCGTAATGAGGTCAATTTGGCGATGAATGCATGAGGTGATTGATACCTTGAGTTAAGGTTAGACGTCAAGTTAACTTAGCCCAGATGAGAGCTGTGTTGTATCATACTCGAGTACTATGAAAGACGGGCTACAATAGCTACGTATGAGGAGCTATTGTAGCGAGCGCGTATCATATGTTCACTCACTCACCCTGCCAAAGCACCTCCAAGACTGCCCCATCCGACAAGCCCAACCAACCCCACGACCGAATACCAAAAATGCCGAGCTGGCAGAGAAGGCCAACCTCCCAATACCGGTAATTTACTTCCCATTCTACCGTACTAACCTCACCCAGTCCTCGGCGACACCACTTGTGCTACCGTAGTGCAGTATTGTACGGTAGGGTAAATTCCCACAGAATCCCAAGTTCCGGACAACGCAAAAAAAAACCCCCCTATTGATTAAAACTCTTCCTCCACCAATAATAATAATAATAATAATAATAATAATAATAATACACAAACGAAAGCTTATCATGATAGACCGAGAATTTATCAAAAGAAAAGGAAAAAAAAAAAAAAGCCTAGCCCAAAAAGTTCAAGATGTATGATATCATACAAGTACCGTATCAATCATACCGATAACTAAATTGGCAATGTTTTCCCAGACAAGATAATATATTATAGCATTGTGGCGGGGGGTCTCTCCGGGGGGGAAGGCGTCCTTTTGTGGGGATGGAAAGTTCGGTTAGACTGATAGAGATTCCTGGATGAAAGAGAGAATAGGTGAACCACTTTACCCGGTTGAATACAAGATTGAATTTCAGTTTCCAGTTTTTTCACCTTTCTCGCGAATCGATCAAACCCACTTATGATATAACCACCCATCTCGGGTTTGCCCCTCAGCTTTCACAATAAAGCACCGTTCCTCGATACCGGAAAATACTCGCAATCGTCCTGTCTATCTCTCTCTCTCACGAGTTTCCACCCCCCCCCCTATATAACAAGAATACTACCACCAAAGTCACCAATTTTCTCCATTGCGCGAGAGCGTACACAAGCGTTGAAAAAAGGTATGAAAAGTCCGCAAAGTCATCCACGCGTTCCACAGCATGTAACTTGACTTATGGTACCGGTTATTTTAAGGATGGATGGATGGATAGAATCTAACTTAGCCCATTGACGACACCCTCAGGAGGCCTTTTTTTATTGCAACAACTGATACAGCACCGGGGGTTACAGCTATAAGGCACAGCACAGGAGATCCTATCTCGCTCTATAGGATTCGATACCGGGTAATAGTTATACAGGGACTTAAAGATGAGGCGTCGGCAGCACACGACTCTGTGCAGGAGGATGCTGCTGAGGAAGTACCAGGCTAGATCCACCGCATTCTTACCCGCACTGCAGAGGATTGGTTGCGTGTTTGGGGATCTAGGTTGGGTTGTTTTCCTCCCCCTCTGTTGCACCCTCAGATCTAGAGCGCTTTTTATACTGGCCCGGCCAAAGACGTCTGGCGAGTTTACGGCAAGTCACTTTACTGTATCGTACCGTGCCTTATTGTAAGCTATGTAAACTTACAGTTCGAACCTTAATTCTAGCTCGAGTGATAGTTCATGATCACTTGCCCGGCACACGGCCCCCCACCGCATATTAGTGCATAGATTGAGCAAAATACCAATTCAATTCGACTAAGATTCATAAGCAGGAAGAAGATTCATAAGCAGGAAGAATTTGGTAAAGAGAGAATGCAAGAACAAAAGAATAGAGGGGAAAAAAGAAGAAAGGCTGAATGTCCCCCACCCGTTCCAGTATACGTCAATCCCATGTCCTATAGTACGCGGGTCTGTGTCCCAAGTCCGTAAGCAAGCAAGCAGATTAAATTAGTTAAAAAATGAGCTAACGAGTGAGAATATGGCCCGTTTCAAATTTATGAAATGTTAATTTCCGGTTTAATTTTCTTGCCGTATTTTAGAGGGGGCGTTCGGTGCAGTTTTTTGAGCTAGCCCCTGGGAGACGCGACAAGGAGGTACTGCATTCTGTCTGTGTGTGCGATGTCTGCAATTTAGAATATCCGGATCTTCTGTTTCTTGATACGCGGGAAGACGCCTGCGGGTTGTGTCAGTTTTCTTGTTGTAGCACTCTAACGACAGGCTCACCAGCAACAGTCACCACGCTGACCAAGGCCACACCCCAAGCCTTTAGGTTCAAAACTCCGGCTCCATAAGAGGTCAGGCTAGCAAGTACAACGTTGGTCAGGAACAGAGTTAAGAGCAAATATCCGGAGACACGATGGTATTTGTACTAACCCAACAAGTCAGTGTGATACATGGTCGGGGGGGGGGGATTAAGGGGAATTACAAGAGCCTTCGCATTATCGACACCGCCATAGAAGCCCGGGACAAAGTACTGCGTGAATCCGACAAATGCCTGAACGAGGAGAACTGCGTATATGATCACACCAAGGATGGCGTGTGGCGATTCAAAGTGGGGCACTGTGAAGCGTTAAGGCAAGACCCCCAGAGGCAGAGAGGGAAAGATAGGACAACATACGCACAGCCCGCTTCTTGTGCACAAGTATAGCAGCGAGAGCACCATAAAGGCACAGCGCAGCAAGGGTTACGAAACTGGCGTGCACATAGGTACCCTTGGCACATTAGCAAATCGGGGCCTCCACTCCCCAACCGGCCACGTAACCGGTGCAGTAAAAGACTCACCCCCCGTTTCTGATCCGCAGTATGAGTAGGCTGCAAGACCAATATCGCCTCAAGGGCGAATAGTATCCCCAGCTAAATGAGATAAAGCATTAGCCAACCGACTCCCTGGAAAATCACGGAGCCCGGTTAGGCTCGCCAGTAACTCACCGAATTAAGCAACGGGTGTAAGGAAAATGGCACAAGAATCTGATGCGTAAACACAGCCCCCCAGACCAAGGCCACAAGCTATGAAACAATAGACACGGCGGTTAGCTAGCCTGGAGAGGGGGACCTCGCGGAAGACCTCAGGAGGATTTTTTATGAGATTTGTGACCCGGAAGACTCACAATCAAAGCTCCAATCTGTGCGAGCGGGGCCGTTCCTGAGGCATGTAACCTGTCAGCCTACTACGGCATGCCCATAGGGATGAGATGGAGGGAGAAGCGAAGTTCAGGCGACCAACCAGCAACAAGATTATGAAGCAAACTCTCGTCCTCACCCTGTGCAACATCCCCGGGCCTACCTAAGAGCGGCTCTTGCTCGGAAACGAGAGCGGCCGTGGCTGTCTGGGTCGTATCTTGGGCTGGGCGGGTGAGCGCATTTCTAGATAGTAAGAAGGGAGATGGAAGAGGACATACAACTCATCACGGCTTGGTTTTATTTCTCTTTGAGTTTGCCGAAGCAGTGTGCTTATAAAGTGGGCTCGTTAGTACAGAATAAACCCCACACCAAACCAAACAACCGAAGCCTGGTTCATCATTGCCGCTCACTCACCTCGCAAAATCAACAACGGTAGATACACCCGGTAATAATCAACAAATTAGCGTACCGTGAGAGAAGCAAGAGTTGTAAAAAAGTGTAGGAAATAAATTTCCTTTGAACTTCCGTCCTCTTTTGTCCAAACGACAGAAATAACAGAACAATGGGGGGAGGGGAGGAGGGGAGGAGGGAAGGAGGGAAAGTTGGAAGGATGGAAAGCGTGCGATATGATGAGCACAAATGATGAAACCAACCAACCTGACAAACTCGCTGGAACCTCGGACCAATCGATAAGCTTGGAATTACTCGCAGGCCGTCTTCCGAGGGTCGCCAAGACCCTTTATCACGGTATTTGTCCATTGAATGAATTGATTACAAGCGCCCCCGATAGATTTAACGGTCACGTGAAATTTGGACTCAAAGCAGCATGATGGCAACGGGCATACTTCTGCTTTGGTGTTGTGCATCTCTGGTTGCAACTTGCCGCTTCTGTTTTATATTGTCACACGTGACCCTTATACCAGTATGCTGCGAAACACGGATTGTGTAAATTAGGCCGAGGGTGATAGAGGTTGAGAGCGTCTGGAATCGACCCTCACCACCAAATGCAAGTTTTCCCAGTTAGACTAAAGGACACCGGCGATCCCTGGGCCAAGAAGCAAAGGGAATTATTTAGGTATGATATTATGATCTGGGTTGCAATGGCAGGTTTGATCCTCGTGTTGGCCGGTCACCACCTCGTCGTGACAGCACAGCACTATAAGCTAGTCCTTATGACGCTCTTTAACAGTACTCGTAGACTACAAAATGGGAGCAATCTACTGTGTAATGTATCCCGAACATAGATACGGTACAGTACGCCCTGCGGTAAAATTCACACCCCAAAGCTGGGTCGATAATCGTCACAGTCACAACCGCCAAGCCCATCTCTCCAAAAGAGCCGCACAACAACCCCACCACGGCCCCACCACTACAACTATCATACCACCAAAATATCAACACCACCAAACAACCTCCAGTAACCAACCACCTCTTCCCCTACAATGGCCATAGTAACTGAACTTCCCCCCGGTGTCAATAACGAAAACCTGGACATGACCCGCCTAGTTGAGGAAGCCGTCGCCCGACATGCCGTACCCACCCCCACAACAACCCCCGGCGCCGCCCTGCCTCCCGCCATGGCCGAAGTGAAAAACACCACAACAGAAGAATTCCTCAAAGCAATGGGTAAAATGCCCCTCTTTATGACAGAGCTGGACGAATCGAACGAGGACGGCAAGGGCGAGAATTTAGAACTCGAGGCGCTGAAGGCGCTAGTATACGAGGGGGAACCGCACGAAGTAGCGCAGAACTTCCGCAATCAAGGGAACGACTGCTACCGCGCTAGGGCGTGGCGCGACGCGGTGGAATACTATACCAAAGCCCTCGCGGCGAATTGTGGCATGGCGGAGATTGAGGAGGCGTGTTATGCTAACCGTGCCGCTGCGAATCTCGAATTGAGTACTTTTCCACCGCCTCTGGCACCCTGCAGGTTGCTAATAGGGTGTAGAAAACTTCCGTAAAGTGATAACAGACACGAGATCAGCCCTACAGCTAAACCCGCACAATACAAAAGCTTGGTACCGCGGCGCGCGCGCTCTCCTGGCCCTCGACAAACTTCCAGAATCCCTCCAATGCATCGACAACGGTCTCAGCACTTCCCCCACTAACCAGCCCCTAATAGCCTTACAGGAGCAAGCCATCGCCCGCCAATCCCACCTCACCGCCCTCGAAACCGCGCGGCAGCAGCGCGTCCAGCGCCAGCTCGCCATCGAAAAAACCCTCGCCGCGGCGCTTGCTGCTCGCAATATTGTAGTCAGAAAGACTCTACACCCGCCAGACATGGAGGACGTTCAAGTCCACCTTGAAGACCCGCTAGATCCAGCCAGTGAATTATACTTTCCCGTGATATTCTTGTATCCGTTGCAAGGGCAGTCGGACTTTGTGAAGACCTTCCCCGTTAATCTGGAGGTGGGGGCTCAGTTGGGGGTTGTGCTTGCCGATTTTCCCGAGTGGGACCATGAGAAGGCTTACTCGCCGCCTGGGAAAGTGGAGGTTTACGTCGAGACCAGGACTGGTGGGTTGGTTAGGGTTGGGAAGAAGGCTACGCTTGGGAGTGTGCTGGGGAATAATGGCGGGAAGGTGGAGGTTGTGGATGGGCTTGTCAAGTTTTTGATTGTGCCTAAGGGGGAGGTCGGGGCGTTTCTGGCGGATTGGAGGGGGAGGATGGGG